>CAJVPP010000827.1:0-25794 GCA_910592005.1 Funneliformis mosseae | reverse complement strand
CAGATTTGCAGGTAATTAAATAGACAACTATGATCTACGTAAATATCAAAGGCAATAAAATTGATATCTAAGGATTTTCATAATTAATCGATGGCAATAAAATGAATAAAATAATCTTCATAGAAGATCTACATAATAACAAAATTGACTTTCTATTCTACTAATTAAATCTATCTAAAATTTTACCTGTCACATGATTATACTTATAATTATTTTTTAAAATATTTATTTTCAATAAAAAAATTAAATTAATATTAGAAATTTTATACATAAAATAATATGTATTTAATAAAAAGCTTATTTTTAATTCAGAAAAATTCAAAATTATGCTTTAAAAAGCTAAACTGTTATTAAATAGTTTTTTTAACTAATTAGTAGTCAAAACTAATTTATAAGCCAAAAGCTATATTATTAACAAAAAAAATAAAAAAAAATTGATTTTATTTTGTTATTTTCTTGTAAAACTTAATAATAAGTTTATTAATAGAGTTAAAATAAAAGTTAGTCTTTTATTAGACTAGTCTGAAGTATTTTCATTAATGATAAAAACTTAGCTAATACAGATTTAATAGTAAGATGTAAAACTATTGTAAGATAAAAATTTTAATATACAGAAATTCATATAGTGATAATAGAAAAATTTTTATTGAAAAGATTTTATTAAACAATATAGGTATATGGATATTTTATTAATTTTTATAATTTGTAAATAATTAGCTAACATGTATAACTTATTTATATATAAGAAATCTAGTTATTCTAAATATGGATAATTTTTATAATATCTATAAGTAATGTCATAATAATTTAATGCCTATATATAAAGTCTTTTATTTATTATAATACTTCTAAAAGCCTTATCAA
Source organism: Funneliformis mosseae (assembly GCA_910592005.1). Taxonomy (NCBI): domain Eukaryota; kingdom Fungi; phylum Glomeromycota; class Glomeromycetes; order Glomerales; family Glomeraceae; genus Funneliformis; species Funneliformis mosseae. The sequence continues at coordinate 24,930 of CAJVPP010000827.1, read as the reverse complement.
AAATAGCTTCTATTTCATTTTACAATCCTAATTAAGAAGTAAGTGAAGGAAATATTTATAATCAAAGAAGTATTAATAAAAATATTATTATATAAAATGCTCACATATCTTTCTTTTCTTATTTATAGTTTAGCTGTATAGAATAAAAATAAGTATTTACTGATTTGATACTTCTATTAGCAATATATAATAAATAAGTTGAGCATTTTTTAATTTATAATGATGATAATAGAATTAAATAATGCTAAATCAATTAAAGTATAAAGAATACAAATATAGTTAATTTAAAAGAAGATTCTCTTTATTTTACTAGTAATTATATAAAAGCTATTAAATATATAATAAATATTTTTAAAATAAGAGATTATATAGAGATGTAAATATTAATTACACATATAGACTACTCTGAATAACTTTATATATGCTACTATTAACTATCACATCAAAGTTAGTGATTTTTTTAGAATATTAAAACAACTTTTACATATTATTCTAATAATTAATCTTTTATACGTATCCTTAAATAAATTTATAAAACTGTATTTCTTATTAATTATAAGTTTTTTAATAAATTTTTTCCTAAAAATATTGATAAAAAAGCTAAAATCTTATAAATTAGTTTGATACTTGAACTTATATTTTAAGGTTGGTTTCATATACATTTAATTATTCTACAAAAATTTGAATAATCTAAAGATCTAAAAATTTGATATTTCATTAATTTATTAGATAATATCTTTTTATTAGTTTTAGATTTCTATTCTATTATATTTTATAATGAAAATTGAAAGGCATATAAAGAAGCAATAATTCGTATTTGGATTATTTTTTTCAATATAATTGTAAACACTATAAAAAATTACCATTAGCATTTTAAATGATAATTTCTATTAGTCTAGTACTAATCATTCTATTTTACAAGTTCTTTCAGATTTTTTTCACATTTTTAATGATTATTATGTAAAAAAATTTTTATAGTTTAATTTGAAGACAAATACAGAAATCAAATACAGTAGAATAAATTATAAGTAATCAATCAGATATGTAATAGCAACTCTTTTATAAGTATATTTATTAAGAATTATAATATTAGATATTTAGTAAAATAACTAGAATATTTTGAAAATTAATTATGCTTTTTCTGTTAAATTTTTACAAGTATTTATCAAAATCTCAGTAAATCAAAAGTTATTTCATCTGATGCATATTCAAATCTTAAAGTATATAAATTTCTAATTCTCATAGTTTAAGTTGATATTAAAATATTGATAATATCCTAGAATATCCTCTCTGAGAAGATAGGTATTTGATTTAAAAAGTTGTATAAATTCATATGAGATAGATTTAATTTGTAAACATGCTTATAATTTTGAATATTATTATTTAAATTAGGAAGTTAAAATCAATATTATACTAATTATCTTGTAAATGGAATTGAAAAAAATTATTAGAATTATTAGAAGTCTCTGACTTCATTTAACAAAATGCTCACAGATAAGGGTAAAAATAAATTGAATATTATTGAACCTGTTGATGATACTAATATTAGTAACAAAGATTTTTCTTTAGATAATAATATAGATTTACTTTTTGAAAGGGTTATATGTATGATTTAGAAAAAGTATTATCTATAAAATGTAAGCAAAAAGATGTAAATAATGATTTTAGTTTAATAGTTTAATATACTTTATAAATGAATAATAAAAAAATTCAATTTTATAAAATTCTCTTTATTAAATATTTTTTCATTTAGGCTATATATCACACTAAATGTTTTTGATTAACTAAATATCTTTAGATAAGATATTTTTTCTTTTAATTAATTATTTTCAATTTGATTAAATGTTAAATCATGTAATATTATCAGAAACTACTAAGTTACTATAGAATAAGTCCTATCATAATCTTTAGATATGAGTAAAAAACTTTAACAATTTGTAAGAATAATAAACACTTTGATATGTTGAAGGATTTTAATATAAGTTTAGCTTAGAAAAAGATTCCTTTATTGTAAAGATTGTATTTTTCTTGAGATTTTGTGATACATAATTAGCCAATCATAATGATTTTTAACTCACGCGACTTCGTGTTTTATAATAAATACACTCGCCTCGCGAAAATTTCCATCTTTTTTCTCACTTTCTATTTTTTGAAATTAAAAGTGCTAGACATCACTTTTACATACTCAAATCATCAAAAAAAAATTATTATTTCACAAATTTACTTTTGTTCAGCAATGTCTGTAAACCAGATACACGAGTATTTCAATCGCGAACCCGAGAATTGGAATATCTTGACATTTTTAGAAGAATGTAAGCTAGCATTATTCAAGCAAAAAGTAGAGTCGTACGTTACGTCCCTCGAGTTCATTATTAAAACTCAAAAAGGTCCAAAGCGTGAACGGGCGCATAAGTTACTTTATCAATACAAACAGGCGAGTTTATTTTTTTTTTACTTTTTTTTTTTTAGATAATTTTGAGACAAGCTACAAAGCAGAGTTGGGACGCTTGAGACTTGAGTCGATTTAAAATCGGGTAATCAAGAATATCTATCGCTGACACAATATGTAATATGTATTTATTAGGGTACTGATTATGCTAATGCTCGAAAGTGGAAGAAGGAAGCTAAACCGGTCAATGGACCTTCGGTCCACTTCCACAAAATTACAGGTAGCTCCGTGATCACAATCAACAATGGGTTATTGGACGTGGAAGAAGAAATTCCTCCGTTGAAAAATATTGTAAAATGCGTACCACCCACATCAGAGAAGTGGGCACAGTTGCCATCTGGGCAAGGTGTTAAAGACATTTTTAGTAAAAATGTTTCGCAACTTGCAAAATCTACAAAGGACAAAGAAACATTGACAGCAATAGAAAAGGCAACATTAAGATATTCTGTGTCGAGAATAATAGACCTTTCAGCTCACATGCAGGATTGGTTTTCTGATGAGGAACTTGAATTCATGAAAGAAGATTACAAAACCATCCTAAAAGTTCCCGACTTGGAAGAAGAAGTTAATATTTTTATTACAGAAGTTGAAAAGGTAACTAATGTATAGAGATATATTAATCTATATAGTTTATTTACACTCTTCGTTTATGCTTAGATGGTTTGGAACGATCCAAATAAGGCGTATAAGTTTTGTATGGAAAGACAAATAAACTCAGAGGTCAATACGTGCATATATAAAATTAGTAAAATTTATGGTGACTTGTAAGTACTTTTTTCTTTATTTTCATTTAACTTTGTCCTGGTTTGTCTTCTAATTATTATATAGTCTATATGAGGTTAAAGATGGTACGGATATGCTGGATAGTGGGGATGAAACTCACACTGAAGTTGACATTATCGTGAAGGCAACTTCGTATATTGTGAAAGCCTTGATCAAAGGCCTCAAAATATATTATAAATGGTAAGTAAAATCATGCATGCTCTCTCTATTATTTATTTTAAGCCAGACTATTATACTCATGAATTACATTTAGGGGTGAATCGTTTTGCCCTTTGAGCAGATCAGCAAATTTTGAAAGAGTGCCAATGTGTGATGTTCGATTTTTGAGTTCCTCGAGTGTTGATCTTGGAGAATGGGAGTTCGCCGTGCATGCTAGTGCTACAAAATCGATTGGAGATCGCTGTCGATCCGCGAGAGTTAATCAATCCATATTAAATGGAATATTAAATTTGAACTTAACGGATAACCAAGCGAAAATTGCAAAAGTGCCATTTCTACAAATTGCTGGAACATATGGACAAATGTTGCTCGAAGATTTAGTAAATGGATTTTATTGCGTTTTTCCTGGTGCATCATTTGAATTGCCAACAAAATTATCTCAAATTCACAAGTTAAGGCAAACCGTTAAAATCTTTAAATATGTATTGGTAAGTTACTATTCATTGTATTTTTATTTTAGCATATAGGAAACTGATTGATAATATTTACACACAGGAAACATATGACGAAACTAGTAAAATTCTGGATGAACTTGATCACGGATAAGGATTTGCCTAGATGTTTGCTTGTGGTACTGACATCCTTAACAGCTTATGTATCTAAGTAAATAATAATCTCATGAGTAAAATTTTTTTATAACAGTTAAACTTAAATCTACATATTTATATATTGTTCAGAATACTTGTGATAATTACTAATTGAAAATTTTTGTATACTAAAAATTATAAACTAGATATTTAATAAAATACAAAACTTAATAAATTTTTGTATTCTGGATTTTTATTATATTTTTTTTACAATATAATACTTTATAAAAATTTTTATATTAAACAACTTTTTCAATTATTTTAGCTTCCAAATGCAAATTTATAATAAAAACCAAATATTATTTCAAATACTCAAATATTATTATTTTTAATATGCAAATAAAAACATTAATTTGAAAAGATTGTTAAATTAGTAAGATTGCATTATTATTATCTTTGTAAAAATTACATTATAAAAAATTTATACTTTATAGTTTGTATATTATTTATTTTTATAATAATTATATCATTACTTCATTACTATTCAAATTTTTTCTGTTATTTATAAATAAAAGTAATAATATAAATTAAAAGTTTATTTTTATATTTTTAAATATTATTAGTTCATTTTATTTGTTATTTTTTTTTCATGTTAATTATAGTTTTAAATAATTTATTCATTTCATTATTTAAATTATTAAAATTTGCAATTTATTTAGATTTAATAGAATTTATTAAATATTAAGCAGCTATTTTCTTATTAATTCTATATTTTACTTTTTCTGATTATTATTAAAAAAAACAATTTCATTCTTTAATTTGATTAAAAATTAACTAAGATTATAATTTTGATAATAAATAGATATCATATGGGTAAATTATTATTTAAAAAATAAAAGACTTTATTTTATAAAATAAAGAAAAAGCAGAAATTTTATAATCTTTTAATTTTATTTTAATAATAATTATTATTTTTTTATTTATATATATATTATGCCAATTCAATTATAAAATTAATAAAAAATATCACGCTTCATCAATTAGATTTTTTGGATCAATTACTAGAAAATTAGATTAAGAAATTCATTTCTGAAAGTTAATTAAACAATTTTCTTAATCTCTAATCTTAAATTTCATAAATAAATTTTGGGTTACTAGATGCAATATCATGTGTTTAATGCAATCTGATTCTGTAGATTCATTTTTATTTTATTTTATTAACATTTAAAAAATTTTTTAATTAAAAAAAGAATTTTAAAATTAATTAAATCATGATATAAAGTTAATAATAAATAAATTCAAAAAAAGTAAAATAATAATTCAAAAAAAATACAATTATTTAATTAAAAAAATTTAATATTAAAAAAAATAAATTAAAATATTTGCTAATTAAAATCATAAAATTATAAAATAAAAAAAATTGCAATTTAATTAAATAAATTCAATTATTTAAAAATTAATTAAAAATCATAATATATTAAAAATTAATTTTTAAATATATAATTAAATAAAATTTAATAATACAATTATTTAATTAGATATTAAAAAATAAATTAAATAAAATATTTGTTAATTAAAATCATTTTTTAAATTTATTATAATTTAAGATTAAAATCAATCAATTTAATTATTTAAATAAAAAAAATATAATTAAATTAAAAATAAAATTGTAAATATAATTTAAATAAAAAATTATAAATATAATTAAATTAAAATTAAACAAATCAAATATAAAAATAAAATAAATTAAAATTAATATATTTAAGAAAGTAAATTAAATTAATTAAAAAAAAAAAATTAATTAAATTAAATAAAATTTAAATAAATAAATTAAAATTAAATAAAATAAAATAAATCAATTATAAAAAAAGAATAAATCTAATCAAGTTAAAAAAATAAATTTGAAAAATATACCTAAATAAAATATATGAATTAATTCTGAATAGTTGTTATAATTATTAATTAAATAGTTTTTTAATTCATTTGGATGATTGTGAATCTAAAATTTTTTATAATAATTACATTTGGCTGAAAAATAATCAGCAGACTTGAAAGAGATTTTTTTAAAATATTTCTATATTTTCTTTAAATACAATCATTAGGTTTTCTTTTTTTATTTTATTAGAATTCATATTTAATTTTAAAACTTAATATGAAATTACAAAATAATTAAACATAAAATATGATATTATCAGTATATATTTAAAAAATTTAAAGAGAAAAATTGTATTATATATTTAAATGAAGAAATTACAAATTTATTATATCATATATAAATTCAAAATAAAGTTTTTGTTCTATTTTTGAACGTTTATATAATCAGTCAATCAGATTTTCATTAAACATATTATAAAAAATATAGTTAATTATTATTATATAATAATAAAACATATAAGTTTCTGTATATTATAATTTTGAATTTTAGTAAATATTGATTGAAAATCTAATATTTTACATTTAAATATAATAATTTAATATTACTTATCAATAATATTTTAATAATATTAATTCTGATATCAATTTACTTAATTTAATAAAAATAAAAAAAAAAGTTCTAATTAAATACAAATTAGAATAATAAATTTGAATTATTTTTGCAAATCTTTAGTTAAAAAATCATGAAATTTTACAAAAAAAATTGTTAATTATTCTTAAATTTAATTAGTGATAAATCTATATAAGTCTAATGATGACAAATTAGCGTCCAATTAGGTGCAAATAGTCATTATTATTATGATCTGATAGGATGCTGATTGGAGAATACTAGACTATATTATCAATTACTGATTGGAATCAGATGATGACTGCAATCAGCACGTAATAATATGGACTATTAAAATTAATTTATATGCTGATTACTAAAAATTGAATATTCTGAAAACACTATGATTAAAAAATATATCACAATCATATTAACAGTTAGTTTATTGAATTTTTATTAATCAGAATCCTAGTTGTAAATTAATTAATAGTTAGCATAGACAATTGAACTTAATTCTTGATCATAATGAAATATATTTTTCAAATTTATCATTACTATTTTAAAATGCCAGTTTGATAAAATTTTTATTATTTTATTATTTTTATTTTACAAATAATGCCACTATACTACTATTTGTACAATTTTACAATTATTAAATTTTGTTAATCAATAAATAACCAATGCTAACGCTATTAAACTACAGTAGTATCTCCTTCATTATCCTGTTCAGTAATTTATATTTCTTCTCTAATACTAGATTTTGCTACTGGCTTTTTCGCATTTTCTCTGAATTTTGCTATCGATTGTTGAGGTAGTTGTTGTTTTTGTATGTTCAGTCATTGAGTCTGTTTAATAAGCGTACTTAACGATAATTCTCTACAGGTATTTTGTATGGCCGATTTTAAGAAACCTTTGTAACCATTAATTGTCTATTTCAGTGCCTAGAATATTTTGATTGTTCTTTATTGTAATAATAATAGTTATTATCAATTTAAGCTCATTTCTTCAGAACTTTTGACAATTTGTTAAATATACGATCAATGTAATTACGTAAAAACAATCACAACTACAAAATAAAAATAAGTTTGTATTTGGCTAATATATAATCATTATCATTAATCTTATAATAACCGAATGCCATCTCAAGTCCTTTTTAACAATCTTTCTTCTACTAGAAAGATTCTCTTCATCAGTTTCTGAAATTTCAGGTGAGTGGTATGCAGAGTTATCCTTGATCAGTAAAATCTCTTGATTTTCAAATAATTTAAGTAATAGATCATTGATTTCTACTAAATAATCAATAATATTGGCCCTATTTATTTGTTTCTACATATTATAGCATAATATATTATAATAAAATAAAATATTAAATATTAAATAATTAAAAAGGAAAGGATGGAATTTATTTACATCATTTCTTTGACTATTCATATGCTTTCATCTGGCATACTCATTTTGTTTAGTTGACGGTTGTTATTTACTTAAATATTTTTTGCATTTAGTTTTAGAATATTTGTAAATCATGTCATATACAATAACTTCTGAAACTGGAAATATATTCAAATCTAAAGCTTCCATAATAGCTGGAACTATTTTGCTGTTAATAAGATTTCATTAAAAATCAAATGTCTGTTCTAATTTTAATTAATTATGAATTGGCAATCTCTTAACAATCCAAAAAATTTGACACTAAATATAAAAGAATATTGTTAGTATGCAGTGAAAAAGAATAAATAAAAAATACTTACTCTTAAAGCTTCTCAGACATCATTAGGCAGATCATTGATAAAGAAATATCTAGGATTTCTATCACGATCCCATTGGCTGCAACTCTGGAACAGCGACTAGCTTCTATCATAATCCTATTGGCTGTGATTCTAAGATAATGATTAGCTTCTATCACGATCTCGTTAGCTGTGACTCTGAGGCAGTAATTGGCTTCTATCATGATCATGTTAGCTATGACTTTAAGATGGTGACTGACTTCTATCATAATCCTGTTAACTGCGACTCTGAGATAGTAAGCTAAAAGAACTAGATCTGAAAATTGAGCTTGAATAGCTTGATTAAATATGCGAATTTTCTGATCAATCATCATCTAAATTAATTATATTAGATTTTTCTTGTCGTGAAGCATTGCCTGTTTCTAGATTCATTATCTTTACTTTATCAATAGTCTTCATTTTATTATTTAAAAATGCTTTGAACATATTTTGAATCTCACTATCTTGTAAAAATAGGGTAACTTGATCTAATATATATAAATAATATTATATGATAAAAATACAATGTAAATATATATGCCAATAAAAATTAAAATTATCTTCAATTTATTTCCTTTTTCCTTCTCAAGATGTTCATATGACGAAGAATTACACAATGGCTATAAATATTATTACATAAATAAATTGAGCAAATATTATAATTTATAACTTGCCAGTTGTATCTCTCAAAAGAATGATGTTTATCACCATTTCTATTTATCTCTGTTTCTTCTTCTATCATGACTGCTATCTCTATTTTTTCTATCAAAAATACTTGAACGTCTCCTGTCACAATTTTCATAGTTATTACCTACACGACTTATATTGTAACTACTTCTTAAGTGAGACCCGTTTCTACTGTGTTCAAAATGAGGAGAAGTGTTTCTATCGCTGGTCCTACCATAAGTATTACGATTTATAATATAGTAGGAAGAGAATTTCTTTTAAGTCGTTCAAAATATTGTTCTTTTATATTACTAAAAAAAGTATGCAAAAAAGTATATCATAAAATAGCATATATACTATTGATGTATCTTTGACACTGAATAAACTTTGTATTACTACAATCAGCATATGTTATTTTATTTCCTGATCTTTCATAATTTTAAAACTATCTCATACCTTTTTAAGAAAATGAATCCATTAACAACATCAATACTTAAAAGAACTATAAAAGTTCGACCTAAAGTGTCGTATTATTGTAAAGTATATAACAGTATACTTTTTAATATGAGAACTAGAAAAAACCATGAAAATGAAGAGATTCAATTTTAAGAATCAGTTAACAAATGGATTAGCAAAGGTAAAAAAAAAAGAGGAATCAGCATCAACTTATCTTTCTGATTTTAGAAATCGTTCTAGACCTGAAATTAGTGAAGATATTTGTGAAAATGCTCATGAAAATAATGCTGTAATAATAGATGATGATCACAACTGATCTAAAGGAAAGGTTTTTATTAGAAAGCCTATTTGTATCAAAAGGAAATGAAGAAGATATGATCATTTTTATAATACTGATAATGATATTACTATTCTGGATGAAGTATTTGAGTAACATGTTTATTCAACTGGTGATAAAGAAGATTTATCCGATGACAAGAAAGGCTTTCTACCATCAAATAACTTAGATGATGATGAATGAGATTTAGAAGAATTCGAATTACTCTTAAGTGATGATAAATTATTTACAGCTTCTAGCTTCATTAATATTAACGATTTAGATCAGAATAAAATATAAATATAAATAATTCATGGATACTTCTCTGAATCTTCAAATATCAAGAAAGATTCAGACTTTCTGATGTTGCAATCAATTCATTAATCGGCTTCTTTAACCTTATTTTAAAAATATTAATTCAAACTGATTTAAAGAATTCCCATCAACTGCATATATAGCTAGAAAAATATTAGACATTAAAAAAAACTCAAAGTCCTTCACTACTTGTACTGATTGTAACAAACTTTACAACCTAACAGACATAATTCTAGGTGATAATATAAGATTAGGATTTAAATGTATTTATGTCAAATTTTTGAACCATTCAATGCAAAGTCAGCATAAATCTTATGATTCAGAATTGCTCGTGAAGGTTTAATAAATAATAGTTACAAATGGCATTCAAAATTATATACCTATTACCATGTTTAAAGACCTAATTAGCCGTAATGTATAAATGATTGGGATTTGAAGAACTTTTAAAAAAATGGGCTAATCGAGATGTTGTAACTGATATTATGTTAGATATTTACGATGGTAAAATTTGAAAGTCCTTTTTATTACACCAAAATAACCAAACATCCTGATTTTTCACATCTGAGACTGCAGATACTAATCTTAGAATAATGATTAATCTCAATTAGTTCTAATCTTTCAAATTATCAGTGTACAATTATAGCATGATATACAGTATAATTTGTAATCTTCGCTGAGACTTAAGATTTAAAAAAGAAAACATACTAATGCTTAGCCTTCTATTGAGATCAGATGAGATCAAATTATATAAAATCAATCATTACTTAGCTCTAATAATAGACAAGTTGCTGGAGTTTTGGGATAGTGTCAATTTACTAATTATTAATGATTATCTCACTGATAGGAATATCAAAATGGCCATAATTTGCTGCAGCAATGATATACCAGTTGCCAGAAAATTATGTTGTCATATATCTACATTAGTTGGATATTATAGGTATTACAAGAGGGCAAATGGTAAAGAAGAGAAAAAGTTGAATTTTAGAAGATTTGACGATATCGATAAGTGATACAAAATGAAAGATATTTCAGAATATCGCCGTAATACAATGATCTAAAAGCTTTAACAGATGAAAGAAGATCAGAAAAAACACGTGAGTCAGACTCACGTTTAGTGATCAGAGATGCTCTGCTTGCCGTATTTTGATTTAATCAGATTTCTAGTAGTAAACTTGATATATAACTTATTTCTAGAAATAGCGCATTGGATCGTAAAAAGATTATGAATAAAAGGTAAAAAAATTACAAAATCTGACCTTAAGTTAATGAAGAAAAGAGCAAGTAAAATTAAAGTTCCTTCTGATATTAGCTGAATTTCCTATAAGATTGCTACTGGAGAGAGTTTTCTGGTTACATTGCTGACTAATAGAAAACATTCATAATGATATATACAATCCCAATTATGTGGAATCTTATAGATGAAGATGATAACGAAATTTTGGCAAGTTTCGTTAAAGCATGCTTTCTATTAGTATCATGTATTATTAATAAAAATATATTAGATGAAGTGCATGCCTGATTGTTATTTGTTACCAAATCGATCGAAAATAATTATGAACCAGAATTCATCACTCCAAACATTCATCTCTCTCTTTATTTTACTGAATATTTTATAGATTACGGTCTGATATATTCATTCTGGTGTTATTCATTCAAAAGAATGAATGGTATTTTAGGTAAGTTGTATGCTGATTATTGTCAAAACTTTAATATTATATAAACTGATTATATTTTTAGGCTCCCTCTCAAATAGTCATCATCAGATCTAATTGGAATTACTATGAATTATCATGCAGAATTGGCAGCTCGATGACCTTTTATCTTTCCAATCAAACAATATGGTCTTGTTGAAGGTCTAGAGTTAATAAAGCTAAGGATAACTTTAGAAAGCTTGGCAGTTTATGATAATTTTAAATTTGATGAACTTTGGCGTTTTATGCAGATCTATAAGCTTGAAGTTAAAAATATAGCTACAGATGCTAAGCCTTTTTTCAAAGAGATGCTTACTTCTAAAAAAATTAATGTTAGTTTTCTAGTCAATATATACAACATTCTAATAGCCTATTATAATAATGCTTATAACATGGAATTTTTATCAATTGCAGATTCAGTTAATATTAGAAGTTCTGATCGTAGGATTGTTATTTATCCTTAAATAAATCAGTTCAGATGTATTTGAATCAGAGCTGAGATCTTTAGACAGCTGATGCATCTTGATATTTAAAGAATTCATTTATTTTTGCTAGATTCATGCAAGAAAACGGTTCAGTTGATGTATATCTGGAATAAATCCAGTACTTTTTTGAACATGAAGTTAATCTTCCAAATAGGAGACAAAGTCATGAACTAGCCTTTGTTAAATAGTATAAGCTAGCACCAAGTCATCATATAAGATTCTATTTCTAGATTAACAATAATGTTCAGATCTGCAACATAGAAATTTGGTCAAAAGGTTTTTATAATATTAGTAGGAATTGTATTATACCAGTTCATAATATACTTGATCGATTTATACCAAGTGAATACAAAATAGGTAAAAGGAATTCAGTTACATATATGACTATTATTCCAATCGCAAGAAAATTCAATATGTAATAATAGTCATATATATATATTATTTAATTTTATTAAATTAGTGATTTATTAATTTTATTAAGTTGATATTTTCTATTCAGCATATATACAAATTATCACAAATATATAAATAAATACCAATCAGGAAATTTCTATATTAACAATAAACATCATCTAAAAGCTAGTTCTTCTTATTTTTATATATTAGACTTTAAATAATGAATAAACTCCAACTGGTAGTTTGACATGTAACTGCTATATAAGTAAACACTGATATGAAACTTCAATATTAACATTAAATATCAATCAGCAATTTTCTGATTATATTCAATTTATGATAATATTCAGGTTACTTTTTATTTAACCATTTGAAGATTTTAGATTGGCCAATATATACCAATCAGTACAATTGCAGGTTAAACATCTTTCGACCTTGTTTTGCTTTTACATCTCCTGTAATTGTTTGATTTGCAGAAAGTGTTTGCATAAACCAATTGCTAAAGAATTTTTGATTTCAAGATAAGTAAATACATGAGTTTTTTTCTTAAATCATTAAATTCTGTATTAGTTTTAATCCATTTTTGTTTATCTCTTAAAATATCTGAAATAATATTTTGTTTAACTTCACATATTTTAGCAAGTTGTTTTTATATTAGTTGTAGTTTTTGTTTATATTTTAAACAAATTTTGCATTTTTGAGCAAATAATAATATAATATGAATACATTTAATAAGAATATCTTCTTTACTATTAGAAGTATTTCTTTTTTTGTAAAAAAGCCATTTGATAAAAATATTTAAAATTTTCAACACATTAAAATATAAATTTAAATTTAAAATACATAAAATACAAAGTTAATAAAATTAAATACCTTGTAATCATGATTATTAATTTTTTAAAAAATTATCAGAGTTATCTTTAAAAAAATATAATTTTTAAATCTTTTTAAAATAGTCTTTTCTTAAAAAAACTATAAAAGTTTAAAAAAGGTTATTAGGTTATTTTTTAAAAAGTTAATCAAATTAACTTTTATAAAAAATAAATTAATTGGATTTTCTTTAAAAAAAATCCATTAGGTTGTGCTTATGCAATAAAAAAAGATTATTTGTTATCTTTTAAAAAGAGGATAATTAAATTGTTTTAAAAAAAATCTATAAAGTTTAAAAAAATTTATCAGATTGTGTTTATGTAATAAAAAATTGTTAGTTATCTTTTGAATTGGATTGCTTTTGAAAAAAATTAACCAGAATTTTTTTTAAAAAAAATTTATTGGTATTATTTATATAATTAAAAAGATTAGATTCTTTTAAAAAAAGGTTAATCAGATATTTTTTTTTAAAAAATCTCTATAAAGTTTAAAAAAATTTATCAGGATTATATATACAATTAAAAAGGTTAGGTTCTTTTGAAAAAAAGGTTAATCAATTGTTTTTTTGAAAAAAAATTAACAGAATTTTTTAAAAAAATCTATAAAAAATTTAAAAAAAATATATCAGAATTGTTTCTATGATATTAAAAAAAGGTTATTGTTAGGTTACCTTTTAAAAAATGCTTAATCAGATTGTTTTTTAAAAAAAAATCTATAGATTTTTTTTAAAAGTAATTAAAAATTTTCTTTACATTATCTACATTTTTCTCATCAAATATACATACATTAAAAAAATTAGGAAAGAAAATATTTTGCAATAACTTTATACTAAAAAATTTTTTATATTACATTATAAATCATGTGATATTATATATTATTCTATATAGATTTTATATCATTTAATGTAAATATTATTATAATATGATACTAATTTATATTAGAAGTATATGTAATATCTATTGTAAAATAAAATAAAGAGATTTATTAATTAAATCAGTATATAAATCTAATTTAATTATAACTTTTTTAGACAAAAGATTTTTATTATTATAAGATATTATTATTATATAATAGTATCATTATATTCAGGCTTGATTATATTATTGAAATAATTTGATAAATAAAAAAGTAATTCAAAACTTAGCTAATAAGAGTTTTATACTAATTTTTTTTATAAAAGTCATTTTTACTAAAAAAAAAAAAAAAAAAAAAAAAAATATAGCAAAATGTTTATTTAATATAAAGATATATCTTTTTCTAATGAGAAAAAGAAAAAAAAAGGATTGATATTGTAATTTAAAAGGCTAGAATGATATTATCTATGATTATAAATAACATATTATATTTATTATATTCAATCAAATAGTTATACCAAGCTCAAGTAAATATCTAGATTTAGTTAATAAGGCTTTATACAAAAATATTATAATAAATTAATTGTAAATATTGGAGATTTTTTTTAGTTAAAATCTATAAAGTTCTATAAGATCCATTTTCTACATAGATCTTTGATTCTAACGTAGTATTTCAAAGAAAAAATTTTATAATTTCTGCATAGATTTTTAAGCATAAAATTTCTGCAAGATTTTATGAAAAAATCTGCAGAGTATTTCACAAATTACATTTCAAACTTCTTATATACTTGTATATTTCAAATTGTAATAATGTCTAACTTTATTTTTTTGCATTATAATAAATTAATACTAATTCAGTATTAACAAATTGAATAACTAAAATATTAATAAATTTAACAAAATTTAGTGTTAACAAAAAATACATCTAACTAATAGAAATTAATTTTTTTGAAAATTATCATAGCCCATTTTAATCAAAATGATTTGTCTAAGTCATTGATCTAAGAACATTAAAGTTTTAGTAAAATAATTAAAAATGTAACAGACTGATAATTTAACAAACTACTTACAAAATTATCATAATTATCATTGAATTCATCTTTAATGGTAACTTTACTGCCTTTATAATTTGAGGCTTATAAAGATTTTTTGTTTTTCTTTTTCATATTCTCTTCTTTTCTTTTATTCTTTGCAATTTTATCCATTAATTCAGAAGTTACCAGATCATAACCTTCAAATTCTTTCTATTATTTAAATAAAATATAATTTAATATTTCAAAAATTATTTTCAGTTAAGTTCTATAAAATTAATTACTAAATAAGCATTGATATATCTTATAACAGATTTATCATTGCTCTTAATTTCTGAACTTTTAGAATTTAAAAGGATATTATATATTGAAAGAATATAAGTATAATGCATAATAAAGAGTTCTTTCTCTATATATCTTTTGAATACTGTGTATCTAATTTTGTAAGTTAACCTATAATTACTAAAAAATTCATAATATACAGCATGAGTTTTCTCACTTGTCTTCTATTTTACAAGCTTTATAGAAGAAATTATATTATTAATATAATCTAGATGCTGATCACTAAAGTTGTCAAATATTAAATATTGAATATTAGCTGCTAGATTATTTTGTTTACTTTAAAATTTGGTTTTAATTTAAAAATCAAAATAAAATTAAGATATTTTTAGTATTAAATTCTAAGTTTTTTACTTATTTCTAGAAGTAAATTTTTTTCAAATAAAGAGATCTAATTATTTTTTCTAATATTGTTAATAAAATGATCAGCATATTTTATTAGATATTTTTCTAGTACTTCATGATATTCAATAGTTGATAAAAATAAAATTATCAGAAGTAATTGTTTAGTTATTTCTTTATAAACACATTACAGTTATAATAACATTATAAGTATTTTGAAAGATTGAAATAAAATTTAAATATTGTATATTAAATAACTCACATTCTAGAAGGTGTCAGTGAACTTATTCAATGTAATAAGTTTCTCTAAAGAACTTTTTTAGCTTATTGAACCTCAGAGATAAATTTATAAAGTTTGTATAACAAAGTAATTTTTTTATTAATTAATTTCATTATATAATTAAAATCTTTTTATTAGATAAATATTATCTTCATTGGCTTGCAAATTGTTGACCTGCTAATCATTAACTTAGTTAATTTAGAGAGGATCTAAATTAGCTTAGAAAAACAGACTTTAACATCATGATCAAGCTTGTCAAAATTACTGCAGGTATTAATAGAATCATAACTATTATCATAACAAGATTCATCACTACTTTTATTACTGCAATAGTCTTTAAATCTATTATTAAAATCTTCATCAATAATAATCAGATCAATAAGTTTATCACAGATTACTTTAGTATTAACACTAATATTTTTTTGAATGGTAGTAAAATTAGTAGTTTTTTTTCATAATAGTAATATTCATATCAATTGTTAGCTTAACTGATTGATTATGGCACTCTTTTATGTATTATTAATTACGCTTATTGAAATAGAACTTTCATTTAATGATTTGAATTTTTTTAAATTAAATTAAAAATATTACCAAATCTAAAAATTTATACATAAATAAAAATATATACTGATTGACATAAATTATATAAACTAAAATATTATTTATTCATTAACATTTAAGATAATTTATTTTTAGTAGTTCATAAAGCTTTAAATTGTAATTGTGCTATTTTAAGTTATGATTCATTTTCTGAATTCTTTCTTTGCTTTTTATTATTAGATATAATTGGTAAGTTAAAGAAGTATTGATAAAAATGTTAAAGAAAAAATTAATTTTGAGATAAGTGAAGAAAAGGAATTGGAAAAATGTTAAAGAAAAAAATCAATTTTTGAGATAAGTGAAGAAAAAGAATTGGAAAATGTTTTGCTGAAAATAAGTGAATTAATTAAAAATTAAGAAAGGGAGAAATTCCTAGTTTAAATATTAATAAAAATCTGTTAAATTTTGTATAATAATCATTAAAATATTCAATTTTAAAGGTAGCCTATAATTATTGATATAATTTATATATATTAATTGATTAATAAATTAATTAATTAAAATATTAATTTATATGATATCATCATCTGAATAAATTATTACTTCAATTAACTTTGTAATAATTTGTGTTTATTCTAGAAAAAATAATCATCATGATAAAATATTATTGTGAAATTTATAGCAAAGAATTTTTAACAACTGGTAAACTAAGATAATATAAAAATGCTAAATATAGGGAAAGAATATTATTTTTTCTAAGATTTTATATATAACTGTAAAGATTGGAGTAAAGATTAAAGTAAGATCAGAATTTGATGAAAGCTTATAAAATATACTGGTTGTGATACCGCTGATACAATCATAGTTACAGTCAGAATCGCAATCATTTACATCTTTACTACTTTCTTTGCCTAACTTAGAAAAAATAACTATTAATGATAATAAGGATTAAGATATGATAGAAGATATAATATTTGAAGATAATAATATAAATAAAAATGAATTAAGATATAATCTGTAAAGTTAAAAACAAGTTATAAAAATAAAAGAGATATCAAAGATAATGATGAGGATTCAAAAAGAATATCAATAAGTTAGAAATAGAATCACAAATACTTAAACTGATTTCAATCCTAAAGACCTTCAAATGGCTAGTTTAGATGATATTTTAGAGACTATTAAAGGAAAAAATAAACCTAAATGCATTACAAAATAGCCCAATGATGCATATCATGATTTTATAAAATTAATAGTAGATGGTAATATTTCTAAAATAATTAAATTCGTTAACAAGCATAGTAATTTAAAAGATTCTCCTATTACTGAAATTGACTAAAAACAGTAAAGATTACCTTAACCAAATAAATTCTCTTTCGTTATACTTTAAAAAAAAGGTCATTATAACTTATTCTGAAGTTGAATTTAAATTTTATTACTGATTGATTTTTTGCGTAATTTAGGTACTTTTACAATAATCAGAAGTAGCTAATAATTTTATCTATAAGGAAATCCTAAAAAAGAGATAAAAACAGTGAAATAAGAATATTTAGTAATCTTATAAAGTGACTGATAGTTAAAAATAGAAAAGACTCTTACATCTTTAAATAATCTATTATCAATAATTTTATACTTAAATGCAATAACTTTTAATGAGCTCAGTAAAACTTTAGGATATTTAATATTTTTGACACTTGGCAACCTTTTAAATAGGAATAGAAATTTGCTAGAATTAAAAGTTCTTTTAAAATTTTTACTTAAAGTTTAAGATTTAGAAATTAAAACAACTGAATTTTTTAAAGTTTTTAATGTGAAGTTTATTACAAATATTTTAACATTATGCTTCAACTATTGTTATAAAAACCTGATGCATTACATTTTAGAATTAAAGAATAAATAATATTATTTGCTATGCAAATTTTATTTTTTCTGGTAGATATGTTTGAGGCTGATAATGTAACTGTTACATATAAATTAATGTATTACAAAATATTATGTTATACTTGCATAATTCTGCAAAATGATTTAAATAGAATAGACTTAGAGTTAGCTTCTTTCAGAATACATAAAGTATATAGCAAATAATTGATACTGATTAAAAAAAAGATTACTTCATACATTCTACCAAAAATATGTTATGAAAAATTTTGTAAATATTAATCATTAATTATTAAAAATAATCTTAAACTAATTAAATTATTTTTTGCAGAAATCTAAATATTTATGATACATATATCTCTGATCATATGCATTATATTAATTTTGGTCTTTTCAAATATTAACTGAAATTTATTTAAAAGGATTTTAAAGAAAGTTGGAAGAACAGATTTCAGAAAGTCTTTAATAATTGTCTTCATAAAATTTCACATATTTCTGGCTTAAAACTCTTAAATAAGGTGGGTCAAATAAAAGTGATTACTATTACAAATTATTAATATACACTCCTTTAAAAATATCTGACCACCTAATTTTTTTGATATTTTATACTAATATCTTATTAGTTATAAATATTAGAATAACAATTTATAATTATATATTAATTTTTAGAATTTAATAAATATTTCAAACATAATTTGATATCTGATTAATAAGTCTAATTTGTAAAATCAATGATCTATATCTACAACTAATACTTAATAAAATTTGATTATTAAACAAAATTTTAATCAAATTAGCTACAATAAAACCTATATTATATATTATTATCTTACTCTAGGAGAATCATTATACCAAATTTCATATAGATCTAATTAGTGATTATTAAGATAATAACTTTAAAGACTAGCTATTTACATGTAAAAAAAATTAATTTTGATAATTTTATATGTAAATTGTCAACCTTTAAAGTTCAATTTTTCAACAACTACTAATCGAATCTTTATGAGATTTGGTATATTAATTTTCTTAAAGTAAGTTAATCATATATATAAAAGGCTTTATTGTAATTAATTTGATTACAATTTTATTCATAGTTGAAATTTACCAAATGCTAGTTACAGATGTAGATCACTGATTTATACAAAATCGGACTTATTAATCAGATATCAAATTATGTTTGAAATATTTATTAAATCCTTAAAATTAATATAAAATTATAAATTATCATCCTAGCATTTATAGTTAATGAGATATTAGCATAAAATATCAAAAAGTTGTGTGAATCAAATATTTTTTAGAGAGGAATGTATAATAAAAATTTCTCTTTTGCATTAGATGGTATCTTTAATAGTTAAAATAAAATAATATATGATAAACTTTGTGATCTTTATGCAAAGTTCAACGAATATATATAATAAGTAAAAAAGAGTAATATACTGAAGATAAATTAAAAATCTTTAAGATAATGACTTAGTTAACAATAAGTTATTAAATAAATATTAAATTAGTTAATGAGTTTTTAACTAAAATAGGATGTAATTATTAATTGATATACTAAGTTTATAAAGATATTCTCTTTATTATTTGTATCAAACTGCAATTTTTTTAAACTTCATAGCTAGTAATACTATGTAGGTAAAATTTTTTTTGACTGAAAATTGCAAATCATCATTCTGTATTTTATTTTTTTTTCTTATTTAGTTTCTGCAATTCAAAAGTATGAAGCATTAAATAGTCTATCAACAGAAATATATAAAACCTTCACAAATATTATATAAAAACTCTTACTATTCATCAGATTAAAAGAAATTATGTAATAACTAGTAAATGCTATTAGTTGACTAATAAATACTGAGTTAAATAATTATATAGTTATAAAAATAAACTAATATTTTTTAATATTAACAGGTTCTATAAGTAAAATGTAAAGAATTGACTCTATCTATTAAAAAAATTATTTATCATAAAACTAAAAGGTTTGGTAATATTCTCTGAAAATTACTTTTAAACATCATTGATTTGAAGATAAAATCTCTAAAAGAATCTAAAAATTTATTTCATTAAAATTTTATTGAAGGATTATTACAAATAATTTTAATACTAGATATATATTTGAATACAACTTTGTCTGATTCTAAAAGTAAGAAAGATTTTTATATTAAAGTTTATGATTTAGCTTATTTAGAAAATAGTGAAATTTTAAGAACCACAAGGGAGTTTCATGATTTATTGATATTATAGTAATCCTGTAGAAGATCAAGAATAGTATGAATTAAATAAGGGAGCATAGTATAGTAAAGTGAATAAAATTTAAAATTAATAAAATAGTTAAGTTTTTTCATTAATCATTTCTTTTAATATCTTTTAAGGTACTTTTATTATTTAAATTCTTTCACAGATTATCTAAAGTGCTATACGAACTAGATCTTATTTGAAAATACAATATTGATATAGAAAAACCTCTACTTTATAGTTATTTGTATTTGTATTATACTAAAGAATATAATGTAATTCTGATCAGTCTATTAATTAAATGATACATATTATACTAAGATTTGATATAGAAAATTGGTTTTTATTAAATAAAAATATATTTTAAAGTAGATAACTTTAAAAGAAAAATTAATAAATTTGATTAATTAATAAGTTTGAATATCTTTAAAAAATAATAATAATAAGTTCAAGTAATTTCGAAAGAAAAATTTTGATAAATTTAAGTAATTTCAAAGGAAAAATTAATAAGTTAAAATAATAACTTTAAAGGGAAAATTAATTCAAATAATTTTGAAGAAAAAATTAATATATTCATAAAAATAATCATATTTAAAATTATAAATTTTTGCAAGGTTAAGAAAAACTTTGAAAAAAATTCTGCAAAAAAATCTTTAAATAAAGTAATTTGATATTACAAAAACTAAAAAAAGAAATGAATTATGAACTGAAAATTTAATTGAAATAACTTTAGAATAATTTCAAAAAAATGAAAAACGGTTGTATAAAGAATACTAAAGATTTGATATTTTAGAGTTTATTGCAGATTTTTACAATGCATAAAATAAATACAGTCTAACCTTTATACTGATACAATTATTTTTAAAAAAAATATCAGTATATCAAGATATCAGTATACTATAAAAAATTTTATATACTGATATTAATAATTATATATTGATCAATATTGGTATAAAAAATTTTTGTATAAATCACGCTTAATAATTTAATAAAAAAATTATTTATTTAAAATTATTTACTATTTGTATTTATTATATTAATAGTTTAGCATATATACAATATATTAAAATCATTATATTAGAGAGTTTGAAAGAAATTATCTAGTGTAGTTTGTTTTGAATTATTAATGTGTAATTTTAATGCTTGATGTTTTAACTTCTGCAATACACTTAATTCATTTAAATTAATATAAACATCTGGTGAATATTCAAAAAATAAAACAAGATCATTCAAATTATTTAAAACTTTTGTTGTAAAGATTACTGTAAGGAGTATCTCATTTAGATTTGTTTCCAATTTATTATTATAATTTGACTTTACCATAGATATAATTTCATTATCAGTTAATCCTTCATCACTTTTTAAACAATCATCAATATGAAGAAACTCATCTGCATCTAAAAAGTCATCAAATGGAAGTTTGTTAATTAAATCTTATAGTTCCATTTTGTTATAAAGTACTTGATTATCATAATTTTCAATTTTGTTATCTATTTTGTCTTGTAAAAGAATTCCTGTATGTCTTTAACAATTAATAATAGTTTGTTGGCTTATAAAATCCCCAATTACTTTTGCTAAAATTAATGGAATTATAGATATTTATAGAATAGATTCTTTATTAAGTTCTTATAAAATTTCATATGTTTCAATTTTATTTCTAACAGGTATTGTGCTTGAATTATTAAAAATTAATTAGAATTTACTATTTTATTTAAATGCAAATTAATAAAATAATAAAAAATTCACTAACCTTAAAAGAATTAATAATTCTTGCATTACAAAGTTGTAAATAAGATATAGTATTTAGTAGCAAAAAATATATAGTAACGTTTATTAAATTTATATCTTCATTTACAATATATACTAATGCATTATCAATAAGTAAAAGAATCTTATGATTTTGTAATTGTATTTATATATCTAATTTCTTAAGATAATCATTTCATATAAAAACTTATATCTATGCAGTTTTATTCCAATAATAAATTACTAGTAATTCTTCCTTTTTTTTAATTAATGCTCGTAAATTTTAATATTTATGAATAAATAATGGTTTTAATTTTTTGATACCAGTATAAAGCTCTGAACAGTTCAGATTAATCCGAAAATTTTCAGTTCAGATCAACTTCAGTTCAGTTTCAAATTGCAAAAAATTCAATCTGAAATTTCAAATCATTTAAAACAATTAAATTTATCATTCCAAACGAACGATAAAAGAATCGTTTGATTAGAATGATGAAATTATCATTCTAAATGAACGATAAAAGAATTATTCGATTGGAACAATAAAAAATCGTTCATTTGGAACGATTGAAGTTATCATTCTAAACGATCCAAAATTTTGGATTAATCTGAAATTTTCGGTTCAGTTCAGATTTTTACTGGTTTACAGTTCAGTTCGGTTTTGGATTGGCATTTTTAAGATTTTTAATCTGAACTGAACTGAACTGAAATTTTTGGTTCGGTTTCAGATTTACCTATAATCTGGACCGAACTGAACTGTTCAGAGCATTATACCAGTAGTATTACATGTAATAAGTAAAGTAACCCATTTTTTAGATTTTTTTATTCCAAAAAGAGATTCTTTTACCAATGTTTTTGAAGGTTCAAGATCTCAATACAAACTTAATAAACAAATATTAAATATGAAAAAGCAAATTTTTTGAAAAAAAATAAATTTTACCTGTTTCATCACAGTTAAAAATATCATTTAGGTTATAATCTTTAATAGTTTCACATAAAATATTTCTCTTTTCATCTAATATTTTCAATGATGCACTTTATTTTTTTAAATTATAATGCTTTTTAAATTTATCAATCCATCCATTAGAAACTGAAAATTATTGATCTCAAATTGCTGTACAAAATATTTTGCCTTTCACATGAAATATTAATATTAATAATAAGCTTCACAGCAAGTGCATTTGTTATTCATAATGCAAGAGTTTCTTCTACTTGAGGAAAATAAACAGGTCTTTCCTTTATTTATTTGCTTCTTCTGAATCTAGATCTATAAGTAACCACTTATCTTTCTTTTTTAAAATATTCAAAACAGTATTTTGTTTAATTTTATATAAAGTAATAAGCTCCTTTTGAATAAGATATAGTGTTCTTTGAGAATCAAAACAGAGTTGATACTTTTGTACATGTGTTAAAACAACTCACTTTTTTGTTGTAAGGAATCTTGAGTAAATTTTCTTTTTCTCTGCTGTTGTGACATTATTGAGATTAAACATAACATATTAAGACAAAAAAAGTTAGTATATATGCTAGTATAATCTAAAATATCAAGTATATACTATTATATATTACTTATTAAGGGATAAGAAAATTATATCAATATATATTATATTATGAAACTATATATAATTTATTATTGTTAAATTAGAAATAACAAAGTTAATTAAATAAATTAATAATTGTTTATTATATTATTATTTATATTAAATTTTTTTTTTTTTTCAGTATTCGATAATACTAGAAAGATCATTATAGCAAAGGAATCATATGAATCCTTATATATGCTGACTCAATTCTGGGAAGATCTTGACTGATATTTTAATATCAGCCTTAATCTATTTTGATATACTGATCTGAAGATTGCCACCTAGGTCGACAGACCCAAGAGTGTATTCTCAGCGCCTCTAGACCTCAGAATCACTGTCAAATTTGGATAGAGAGATCACTTTCAGCCACAAGGTACTTGTGTCGTGTTTTTCCTTTGTTTTTACCAACACTATATCTGAATACTATTACCTCTGCCCAGTATCAGGGTATTTTTACACATGATCGGAAAGGCTTAGACATTGTTTATCTTATAGAACCTCAAAAAGGTAGGTGGCTGTTGTATCCATATCGTCAAATTCACCCAAGAATCGAATCTGGCCTCTACCTCAAGTGACAGCTCGATTGGATGGTTGCTGCGGCAGTGCAATACAGTCTATTATTAACCATAATCATCTCGAGAGTTTCTTGAGATGTCACCTAATCTACTAATTACTGGATAATCACTTCCTTAC
>CAJVPP010000826.1:0-25808 GCA_910592005.1 Funneliformis mosseae | reverse complement strand
AGCCACAAATATTTATGTAAATCATGTAAATCAAGTAATACAAAAAACTCCCGATTTTAAGCACCACCCAAAGATTTGATCTGATTTTCCCTTCAAAAATGTGGTGCTTAAAATCGGGAGAATACGGTAAGTGTTATGTAAACATGATTTCTTATTGCAGTCATATGATTTTACTAGCATTAATTCACGTTTTATAGAGGGTATGCAGATACTTTTATCTATTCTCTGTATAACAATTTTTTTTAAATAGATTACACTTTCTCAATACCTAATAAAATATTCAAAAATCATAGAATATACTAATTAATATTTTACACAGATTTAGATTGATAATCTAATCTGAATTAATAGATTAGATTCAGATTTGAATTAATTTTATTGAATAATTTGTTATTGTTTAAGAAAAATAATTTACTATTATTTTGATTAAATAATTTATTATTGTTCAAGAAAATGATTTATTATTATTTTAATAAAAGATTTATTACCATTTAAAAAATTATTTATGATCATTTTAATTAAATGATTTATTATCGTTTAAGAAATGATTCATTATTATTCTAATTAAACAATTTGTTATAAACAATTTACTATTATTTTAATTAAATGATTAGTTATCATTTAAGAAGAATGATTTAACTATTGTTTTAATTAAATTATTTATTATCATTCAAAAAAAAGATTTATTATCATTTTAATTAAATTATTAGTTATTACTAAAAATAATTCACTATCACTCTAATTAAATAATTTTACTTAGATGATTCATTATTATTTAATTAAAACAATACATTATTATTTAATAGAATAATATATTATCATTTTTCTTGAATAATTTATTATTATTTTTAATGATACATTATTATTCTTAAATAATGCATTATTATTCTTGTATAATTTATTATTATTCAATTAAAATAATATATTATTATTCTTTTTGAATAATATATTTTTATTCTTTTTGAATAATATATTATTATTCTTTTTGAATAATTTATTATTTTAATTAGAATGATATAATATCATTTTTCTTAAATGATTTATTATTACTCAATTAGAATATATTATTGTTTTTCTTAAATAATTTATTATTATTTAATTAGAATGATTGAAAATTTAAAAATTTGTTTCTTTATAATGAAAAAAAACTTTTTAGATTTTTTTTAGAGTTGGATTTAAATCAGATCAGATTTAGATTTTAATTGATCTGTCAAATTCAGATTTAAAATTCAATTTATCAGATTTGAATTAGTTTTAAATTTAAATTAATTTATCAGATTTAAATTTAGATTAGATTCATAAAAATAAAAATTAGATTGGATTAGATTTAAATAAAATCTGATATGATCTAATTTTATAAAACAATAATATTAATATAAAAAATATAAATACAAACTTAAATCAAGTTAAATAACTGAAATATAAGAGTTATAAAAAAAATTAAGAATATTTAAAAGATAAAGAAATATTATAGTTAGATTATATTAATATTAAATTATACTAAATAACTAGATTATATTAATATAAAAAATTAATAACAAGAAAATAATTAAATAATACCTTAGAATAGCAAAAAAATAACTATAATTAAATTATATTCTGCAATTATAAATTATGAATTTAGTTATAAAATTACAGTTAAATTATGTAAGTTAGATTATATTATATATTTAAATTATTTTTTATACTCAGATCATATAGAATATTGTAACAAAAGAAGAAAACTGCTGAAAAATAAAAATGAGTTAAAGTTAAATCTAAATATATCTTATTTAAAATCATATTTGATATATAAAAATGAAATTAATTTTTTTTTTTGCAATTTTTCTTTTCTATATAATATAATTATATTATATAGAAAATGATCACAAATACCCAAATGATAAGTATTTTTTGTTTATTCACTTTGTTTACATGTTTACATGTTTATATATATTTCTAATTTAAGCATTTGTTTAGAATATAAATGAATGTCGATCACAATAATAACAAATAATTTTCTTTCAAACAAAAATAGTTAAAATAAAAGAATTGAATGCTAAATAATATGAGGCAATTCTTTACAATCACAAACGAGGTAATTCATATCAAAATATTGCTGATATTGTTTAATGTGATAAAATAACTATCTATGATATAATAAAATGTTTTAAAGAAACTAGTTTTACAATACTGAAAAAAGTTGTGATCTGAAACTAATTTTTAATTTAAATGCATAATCTTCACTTAAAAAGATTATTACATAAAATTCGAAGCATTGTCACCTTACCACTCAAAAAATTCAAGAATTATGGACTAAAAAAAAAGAAAGTTTCAACAGTTACAATTTGTCAGACTCTTAAAAAAGTTAACTTATATTCATATATTGTCCGCTCTAAACTATTAATTTCTGAAAATAATAAAGAAATAAGATTGGTTTAGGCATTAGAATGAAAAGATTGAATAATTGCAAAATGGAAGAAAATTATATGGTCTGATAAATCAACATTTAGTTAATTTTTACTAGGTTGTAGCTTATGTATGTAACATATACCAGAAAAAGAATTTGACCCTTCTTGTTTAATTGCTATAGTAAAATACAGTTCTAATCAAATATTTTGGAAATGCTTTTTGTGATATTAGCTGGGACCTCTTGTTCCTCTTTGTGAATCTGTAATAGGACAAAGATATGCAAAAGTGTTATAAAGGCATGCTATTTCTTCAATTTACAAATTAGTTTCTCACAATTAAGGAATTTTTCAAGAGGATAATACCTCATCTTATTGAGCAAAGATTGCCGCTGATATTCGTAATGCTTCTAAGATTTTCATATTACCCTGATCTGCACAAGCTTCTGATTTAAATCCTATTGAAAATCTTTAGAATGAAGTTGATAAGAAACTTTGTAACTTGCCTAATTAATCTAAAAATGTGAAAGATTTAGATGCTTTATCACATTTAAGTATGTATAGCAGCTGAAGGTGGTTCAACAAAGTATTAGTTTTTTATTTTTTTTTTTTAATAAAATATATAGGAAATATTTGGAACAAATAAATTTTTTGCTTATTCTAAAAAAAAAGTTAATATAATAAGTAAATTCAAATAGTTTAATTAATTGTTTGGGTACCTGTGATCACCCTCTGTATGTTTGAATCAGTTAAATTTATAAAATAATTAAAATAAAAAAATCATGATTTTGTTTAGTTAAAGTAAATAATTATAATTATAAAATTTATAAAACTTAATTAATTATTATAAATTTAATTAAGTTTTTTAAATTAAAAAAAATTAAATATTAATAATAATAATATTTATAATTTATTATTTATTTTTCTAATATATATATTTTTTACTTATAAAAAGTAATTTAATTATTTTAATAGACTACTCTATAACTTTTTAGTATAAGAAATATAAAAGAATGTGATATAAGATAATAAATAATTACCTTTTTTTCTTAATAATATTGGATAAACATGATTATCATATGGCACGTTGTAGTAGAAAGGAGAAATTACTAAATAAAAATATAATTTACGTTAGATGCTAAATGAATTTTTAAAGCAAACATATTTTAGACAAAAAAAAAATTTTTTTTTTTTTTGTGGTTTTCACAGTATAAAGCCTGTAAAGCGCCATATTTTATATATATATAAAGTTTGTAATAACAAATTATAATAAAGAATAAAAATTTCGATCACTGAAATTAACTAGATTGTTTAATATTTTAATGTTAATTGGAACTAACATAATACAATTTATTACATTATTATTATATTAGATTTACTAATTTAAAATATAAAACCGAGGGTAAAATAATAATTTGAAAAACACGCGCATAATATGCAGCGCAAAATAATTTTTCGGCTCGTGGTAATTTGATTAATAATAGCCGCTCTTTTACCAATAGAATTTCGGTAAAATTATGTAATTTGTTTTTTTTTTCGTAACCTGGAACCAAGATTTGATTAATAATAGCCATATATCGATCGCTATTTCACCAATCAAAATCTTTCGACTCCGGTAAAGCTATACGGTTAAATGTATTAATTTTTACATCCAGAAATTCTCTTGTTATTATAACCCAACTCTGATATTTTAATAGATTACTTGATTTTATAAAGTTGAAAAGGCGGAGTTTGGAGGCGCAGTGTTATCGATATAAGAGATTGAGGCTTCTTCTATAACATTATTTTGTATAGTGTTTAAATAGCTTTTTTTTATTTTTTTTTGAACTAGAATTTAAAAAAATTTTTTTTTTTTTGAAATAATTTAATAATTAATCAAATGGAAGAAATATCGCATGAAAAGAATATGGTTCCAGGTTCTTACGTTATCCTGGAAAACGTATTTGGACTCATGGGAACAGTAATATGGTCATTTCAATTAGTTCCGCAAGGTAAGGATTTATTTCGATCTGTTATGTTGAACGTTAAAACGCATTTTACTTTGATTAATCACATGATGCAGTTTATAAAAATTGGCGAAGAAAATCCACGAGAGGTAAGACTGATTTTCTGATCACATTTTATACCCATGCCAATTTGATCCTTACATAATATTTTCAGGACTTTCTCAAATGATGATTCTTCTATGGGTAAAAAAAAAGATTTTGATATACAGCTTTTCACGTGAACATCAACGTTAAAAACCTCTCGTTTATTTTTAGACGATAGCCAATGTGTTTTTTGGAACATACGCGATAGTCTTAAATTTGTCGATTCCCTTAATAATCCAGCCACAACTCTTTGGAATTATTTGTTTGTTTGTTGATATACAATTTTTATATTACGATTCACCAAAACTTAAAGGAAATAAAGTAAAAAATGTAACATTATTCATATTGTCGGCGCTGCTCTTTGCCGTATGTGAAGTTGGTTCCGTTTACGGAATTAGAGTAAGAGGATTTTCAATTGCTTGATTGATTTTTATCTTTGTATGACAAGAAATTTGATAGGTTTATCATTTTAGGGAGCGAATGCGACAAAGATCAGGTGGCCTGAAAAGGTTTTCGGAATCGTATCGCCAGTTTTATTGATTTCCGGATTTGTGCCGCAGTACATCCAAATATATAGTAAGTTTAAAAATCTTTGATTAAATTCTTAAATATCACATTTAAAAATTGGGTTTAAATTGTTTTACATAGGGGAGAAGCATGTAATTGGGATTTCAATGATATTTATGGCATTAGATATGGCAGGAGCCTTGTTTTCTGTTCTTAGTTTAGGTATGTTTTTGATTGTCATATCTCATTATTTAATTCCTATTACTAATTACGAAAATCTTTTTTAGTTTTCCGACCACCCCCATTTGATACAATAGCATCATTAACTTACATATCGGTATTTGTATTAGATGGTTTAATTGTGCTATTGTATTACTTTTTAAACTGGTTTCATGCAAGGAAAAATCATAATGATGAAGAAATTTATGGGTATATAATTAGTAACACAAATGTGTAAAGGGGCGCCAATAATTTAAAAGGTAGATGTGAATAAATTACCAATAACAATTAGCCCTAAATTTTTTTAAATAGAAATTTTAAACAGGTTGAATTGGGCGTTTTTTTTTTTTTTTTTTTTGATTGTTACGTGTAACGTTTCTGCTCGACCAATTTAAATAATTTGTTTTTTTTCTGAGTCAGAGTAATAAAAAAAATCACTCTTCCTTTTTTATTATGTCGTCAAGTAAAAGACCAATGCCAACGCAAGCGTTTGTTTCCACAAATACATCATCTTTAAATCCAACCATAAAAGAGCAACAATATGTACATGACGTTTATGAAAAAATAGCTCAACATTTTAGTAGCACTAGATATAAGCCATGGCCTGTTGTAGAAGAATTCTTAAAGGAGATGGAAATTGGAAGTATCGGGGTTGATATTGGATGCGGTAATGGAAAATATTTAGGGGTTAATCGGAATGTTTATATAATCGGCGCTGATAGAAGTTCAAGTTTAATCGAGATAAGCGCATCAAGGGGATTTGAAACTCTCATTTGTGATGCATTGAATTTACCATATAGAGACGAATGTTTTGTATCCATTTTCGTTGTAAACAAAAGATAAAAAAATTAAAAATAAAATAAAACAATTACTAGTCCATTAACTCGTTAAAAAAAAATGATTCAAAGGATTTCGTAATCTCGATTGCCGTCATTCATCATTTCACAACTTTAGAAAGGAGGATTGCAGCGACAAAGGTTAACCCTTTATTTTATTTTAAGTACAATACAAAAAAAAAATAATCATAATAAATGATAAATTATTTATTATTATTGATAGGAATTATTTCGAATTGCAAAACCAGGATCAAAAATCTTGATCTATGTTTGGGCTATGGAACAAATAGAATCACGTAGAAAATTTGATGAAAATTATCAGGATGTCTTTGTTCCTTGGGTCATTCCGGCCGATAAGAATGAAAAAGAAGAAGAAATCGTGTATGATAGGTATTATCATTTGTTTAAAAAAGGTGAACTGGATGAAATTGTCGCAAATATAGGTTTGGCACAAATAATTAAATCGGATTATAATAAGGATAATTGGTATGTGATAGCGACGAAAAGGCAATAAAATTCTTAAACGGTATCGGATTCATTTTTTAATACTATGCTAGGATCCATTTTGACCTTTCTCATATACCCGTCATACCAATCTTGAAACACTTTTGCTGATATATATGAATTTCCTATCCCAATCTTTTGTGCTCCAAAAGGAATCGTTGAAGCACAAAACGACGTAACATAGTTATAAAAATTTTTAAGGATATTAATAGAAATCTGACTAATATTTTCTGAACTTGTCGCATTGATTTGTGGTGATAAATTTGTAATTTGCGCTTCAATCACGGAGATTGGTTCAATTGAAATTCCCAACGTGGCTGTTATCGAAGATACGTTAGAATCAGATGAAAATGCTCCACTTTCACCACCCATGATCAATCTGGTCCCAAATGTCGGATTTTGTCCATTTGACGGAATGATCGTTCCGCGAAGACGAAAAATCGCACTTGGCTTTTCATTTGAAAGCCTGAGAAAATAATATAATCAATCAAAATTTATTAATTAATCAATCAATTGAATTATTTTTCTCGCTCGAACCACTCGAACCCATGATTTTTTTATTTTTTTCTCGCAAGGTGTTTTGAAATAACTTGAATTAACTTACATGCCCAACAATTTCCAACCGCTTTCACTTCCTGGCCACAAGAAATGAACGGTCGCAGCATAACCTGGATCAAATGGAATCGTTCCAAGTAGGAATACTACGATATGATTCACGGTAGCCGCATCGGGAAGTTCAAAAACGTATTTGTTTACATCAACTTGTTGAAGATTGGTTTGGATCTATTGAAAATTGTCAAGATTTTAATTTCATTTGCATTTTAAAGTAGTAATTTTATATTATTTTACAATTTACCAGTCTTCCAGCTACAATACAACCAAACATTACGAATAAAAAGTTTCAATAAAAAAGAGGTCTTGACGAAATTCAATTTTTATGTTCCAAAAAGTAAAAAGCAATTTATCAATTAGAAAGTTGATAAAAGTCGGCTAATAATGTTCCTGTCGTGTAACGTACATTATGCAATAACCTCGTGATAATAATGACAAAATTGTTGGTTGCGTGCCACGAAGAAACACGATTTTTTTAAACGGAAAAATTACTGATTGTGAGAAAAAGTTCAATCAATGCTTACCATATCCATCATCGTTTAAAACAATTATTCATAATATATTTAAGTAGGGTTTTATCCTTAAACAAAATTTATCGCACGTTCAAAAACTCTCTCTTTTAAATTATAAAAAAAAAAAAAAAAATGATGACAATGAAGCTTCCTCGTCGTGTGTTGATGAATTCTGGGATTCGAAAGAGATGGTATACCCCGGTTGGAAGGTATTTTTTTTTTCCAACATGTTCCAACATGTTCCACGAACGAGATTAAGGGACCCGTCAATTGGTGTTATTAATATTGATAATCTCCCTTGTAGTCATGTTTACGATAATGATCCTGTGATACTTGATCGTGAAAAAAAGAGACTTCTCAATGGTAACTTGATATAAAGATAAAAAGAAATTGATTTTTTACGTCATGAAAAACTGATTAATTACTCCCTTAAAGGAAATGTCAAATCTCTACTAAAATCTGCACCAGGTTGGAATGAAATGTTGGCTTCAGATAGTGAAGCCGTGGTTAGTAATTTTGCTATTTAAAGATTTTATTCTTTTTTCTTTTGCTTTATACCTTTGAAACCTTTTTATTTTTTTTTTAAAAAAAAAAATAAGGTCAAAGCTGAACGAGAACCTGATTCATTTTCTTTAAAAGAACTTCAACAGGAATCATTAAAGATTTTATCAACTATAGATAGTGATGTTAAAGATGATGTCGTCGTTGTTGAACAGATTAAGCAGGAATCTAAGGTTCAAAAAATCAAAAGAAGTTGTTAAGAATGCTGCGGCATGATTGCAATAACAGAATAACAGATAATCAGTGATTTGATTTCTTTGATCTCCAAAATAGGTGCTTTTTGTAACATTATGAAATTTTATAATTCGTCATTTGTTATATTTGTATAACATTTGATTTGTTTGTTTTAATTGACTTTTTATAATATTCATCGAAAGAAAATTTTGTCCGACTTTAAAAAAAAAAATTTCGATCATATTGCATTTATTGATTAACGGACTATCATGCAACGAATCACTTTAACTTTAATTTCTCCAAACATGATCATTTCTGTACGTGTCTGTGACAGGGTGCGCGATTTATCAGATTTCCTTTTTTTTTCTTTTTTGGTGGTTCCATGATATTAAAAAGACATGGGACCTTTCCTTTTCCTGTAAAAACCTGTTGAACCTGACTCGGGTCACCAAAATATCAATCAAATTTTATTTTTTATTTATTTATTTTATTATTTTATTGTTTATTGAAATAAGCAATTAATAAAATACGAAATTTCTTTCAAAGGGGGCCAAATATTTATGAACGTGCATATACGTCGAACCTTTAAGATTGCTTTGAAAATATGCAAGATAATGTCCAAAGATATTTTCTAAATATTATGCATGTAATACATACATGTTTTGAAGCAAATAATCGTTACTCTTCTTATGTAAAGACAACTGGTATTGGTTTTCTGTACTTTCACTAATTTTCACCAATTTAAAAAAATAAAAAAGAAAATATGGATAACCGGAAAAAAATCTTGCATTATTTATTTTCGTATTATGTGATGATAGAGAGAGGGAAAGAATACAAAATATAACAAATGTAAGCGTTGTTAATTAATAAAGGCATGTTTTTTATTTTTAATTTTGCACAACATCAAACCGATGTACATCTATAAAATACAACCTTCCTTGGCGCATGTAAGATTTCGTGAATACAGGAATTTTAAATTGGACGGATGCAGTTGTAACAAAATTACATACTTGGAATACAAGGAGGAGGTCACAGTTCATATACTAATATAAAAAATGGGAAATAAAGATGATAAATGAACATTTCCTATCTTGAATTTTTTTTTTTTGGCTAAAATAAAATCACTTCCACAAAAGAAAAAAAAAAAAAAAAAAAAATAAACTTGGAGGAAAAGGCAAATAACTGGTGTAACTATATGCATAATTTGCATGCAAGTTAACAGTTAACTGGAAAAAATTCAAAACGCAAAAAAAAAAAAATAAAACAAATGTAACCCAAAAGGAAGAGATAATTCATTCCTAATGGATATCATTAAAAACGGGTTGTTTCAAATTCAGCCAAATTTATTATTTCTTTTTCCTATCAAAAAGTCCTGTACCTCACGGGTAACTAACGGGGTAACAAATAACTATTTGATAATTGGACGAAATTATTTTTCAAAATTAAATTCTTCACCATGATCGCATGATCGTCAAAAAGTTCGTCATAACCTCTTTGTTTTGAGCAAAGATTGACATTAACCAATTTACTCTTTCAGATTCTTTTAAAAAAAAATAACTTTATTTAGACAAAATTAATTTAAGTGGAAATGATTGGTTGGTTCTGTTAAGGGAAACAGGCGCAGCACATGATGTCATTTTGATTAATGTTTTGAAAATATTTTGTTTTGATTTCATAAATTTATTTGGTGTACCCAAAACAGATTATTTTTCCCTCTCTCGCGTTTCTCTCTCACAATTTTGACTTGAGGTTCCGGTTACATGACCAGTTTTCCATTTCGTAGATTAGATATTTCAATTTTGTTATTAATAAATATTTCATCTCTAATAGGAAATTTAAGGTGCCTAAGCCTCATTGTTTGTCGATCGCAATCTGAAATTTTGGTTTGTTTGCAAAGCCTATTTCCATTACAGACCAATGATTTTTTTGGTTGATAAGAAATCAAATTAATATAAAAAAAATGAAGATACGTCACCGATTATGATTTACATTTTCTTTTATGGAGAATGAC
Organism: Funneliformis mosseae; assembly: GCA_910592005.1. Taxonomy (NCBI): domain Eukaryota; kingdom Fungi; phylum Glomeromycota; class Glomeromycetes; order Glomerales; family Glomeraceae; genus Funneliformis; species Funneliformis mosseae. The sequence goes on along the minus strand of CAJVPP010000826.1, from coordinate 15,395 downwards.
AATAAGCCGAGCCACAAGTCCTTTGTCAAGTTATAGCGTTAAAAAAGATAAAAGCGTCTAACCACAAATGATGCCGAAAATATTAAAAAAATTTTCCAAATTCCTTCATGTTGTGTTCGAGTTTTACGGTAAACTTCAGTTTATGACATTTTTGTTTATCAAAAGAGGTTCCTGCAAGATGAAGTCATCACTTTGCAGATTATGACATCACACCTTATAAAAAAATTTTTTTTTGTTTGGTACCATTAACACAGGGCTACTAAGATCATATTATGTAATATGGAATAGGGATTTTCGATATAAACTTTCGGACAAAGGGTGGTATCCCTTTTTTTTGATACGCCCAAATTTTTTTTTTGAGGATTTCTTTGGATTCTCTTCCATCATTGGATTCCGTGCATCTTTTGCTTATCTACAATTCCAGGTATTGGGAAACACAAGGTAATAAAGTTAACATAACAGGAGACCAACCAAGTAGGTTGAAATTTTATCGGATGCCAATCGTTTCAAGTGAAATCTACGTTTCAAGGAAAGGTGACAATATGGAGGAATCACGTGTAGCATTTAATAAAAAGAAAGATGATTTCAGTGTTTATCGGATTTTAATTTTATATCTTACGTAATGTTGTGTTCTACAAGACTATCACTCATTGTCATAGTGTGACATAATATTAAAAAGGGATGTACAATTATTTATATTGATTGAAATTTTTTTTTTTTTAAAAAAATAATATAAACAGCAAACAATTTAAATAACCTCCAAATCACTTTCGCCAAGACCTTTTGCGGTTGCAATTATAATTTACATTCAATAAAAATATAAGCTTTCTTTATATATATATACCCCACCCACTTTCCCTCCCATTGTGAGTTGTAACTTATCATGATCCATATTCCCTACTTTTTTGATAACAATAATAATATTACTGCTGTTAATCGTGTTATGGACGTATGTAAACTTTCATCTGATTTTTATTTATTTATTTTTTTTTTTTTTTTTTTTTTTTTTTTTTTTTTTTAAAAAAAAAAAAAATTTCTTTTGTTCCTTTTTTTTTTTCTTTTTTTTAATTTTTTTTCCCTTTTTTTCTTTTTCCCCAAAAGTACCAACAATATCATGATGGAATACACTTCCCATCCACGACGTCCGCAATTAATAATCAGGTAAAATTTTTGATTCTGGTCGGAATGTTTCAGGATGTTTATTTTTTCTTGGCCAACGAAAGTTATTGGTGAAAAGAAAATGGTTTTTATGATGATCATTGGTGAACTGCTTATGTATCTAATTTACGAAATAAAAATTAAATCTATTTCTTATCTCTTTATTGAAAAAGACTCCAACATTTCCGAATAATATGGTAAAGTATATCCTTTTTCTAATCTAAACCTCAATGGGATTCTGATTATCTTATTGAAAATAAACAAAAATGTATAATAACATCATTTTAAAAATTCTTATCAATAGTTATACCAAGCCAATTCAGGATCCTTAGTTGGCTCTCATTATCACCAACAAAATCAGCAGAATCATGTAGGACCGAATAATAATTTGCAAACTTACAATATGGTAATTTTTTTTTTTTTTTTTTTGAAAATTTCGTCTCAATTTTCTTAAGAGAAGAATTAAAGGAAAAAAAAAAATAATAATAAATAAAAAAGGAAAAAGGAAAAATCACAAAATTAATACTGGATAATTTTTTTTTTTTAAAAAAAAAAGATTGACCAGGCGACCGCTCAAAATGTCAGTCAAAGTAATCTACAGGTAAATTCTTCCACGTTCATACGTTTCCTTACATCATATGCTTAACAAATAAATTCCCTTCCGTTCTTTTTTTTTTTTTACCTATTCATTTTTACCTATTTATTTTTTCTGTTTTTTGAGTTTTTATAAAAATTGTAATTAACCTTGGTTAAAAAATTTCTCACGCCAATTTTCAGCCTCATAACGAAGAATACGCATTATATCATCGTCAATTAGCTCAGAACCACGCTATGGCACTCGCTCAGTTATTGATTCCTGGTGCAGAATATGAAGCAAAGGAATCAATTCCAAAGTTATCCTCACAGAATCAGTTGCAAATGTCCCATGACGATCGTCAAATTAATATAAATTATGCGATCGAACAGGTAAGGATTTTTTATTTATTCGTTTAATTTCATCTTATATGGTAAATTGTCATATATTAAAAATAATTTAATAAATTTAGAATTTTGTAACGTCTCAAAATATTGCATCATCCGCCCAATCCGGCGTTTCCAATTTGGTAAATCAAAAACCACCAGTTTACACAAAATGGACCGAACAGGAAGATGAGCTGTTGCGTGGCGCAGTGCGCATTTATGGTCCGCACAAATGGTCTCTTATCGCAACTCATGTGCCAAATCGAACGCCAATGCAATGTTCGGCTAGATGGGTAGGAGCGTTGAATCCTTCAATTCTTAAAGGTCGATGGACTTCTCAGGAGGATAACGCACTCAAAGAAGCTGTTAGTCATTATATCAATTCTGTCGATTCACAAGGAAATCCGCAACCGATCCCGTGGAATAAGGTCTCAAAGAGAATTCCACAACGCACTGGGGCTCAATGTCAGGCCCGTTGGACCGAAGCATTAGACCCTCGCATAAGGAAAGGTAAATGGTCACCCAATGAGGATGAAATTTTGAAAGACGGGGTTCGAATGTTTGGGCGCTGTTGGATTCGAATTGCCGAAATGATAAATGGAAGGACTCAGGTAACTAATAAAAATTTTTTATTTCTTGTACTTTTATTTTCTGTACGTTGATTTATTCATTTCATTTATTCATTTTACGTGATTTTAATTATTTTTCCTTTTTTTTTTTTTTAAAAAAAAACTTATAACATAATAATGACCGTGATAATAATATTGAAAATAATTGATAATGATAATAATAATAATAATAAATAAATAAATAATAAAATTTAGAGACAATGTCGTACACGGTGGTTACAAATAAGAAATAAACAATCGAGAATCAAAAATGAAAATGTTATTTCTGGAATTACTGCGGTTGCCGCAGTAACGAACGATGAAAGTAATAATATGTTAACACCACCTAACACCACTCCTTCAACACCAGCGCAAAGAATTAAAAGCGTAACATCGAGCTCACCAGACATTATCCAAGGAGTAATCTTACGTTCTTCTCCACAAACGATGACCAACACTAGTCCCACATCGTATGGAACTTTAGAATCGCCAATTTCAAATCAGTCAGTGAGTAGTGGTCAAAGCCCAACCATTTCTGATCCCGCAACACCTATCTCGAGTCCCGAATTTTCAAATTACGTTGTCGATACGAACTCTTTCCAAAATTGCAACATGCATTTTAATAATTCGGCTTCCGAGAATCCACTTTTATTTTATAACGGTGCATATAATCAGGCACAACCTTATATCGAACAATACAATAACGAAATCACGTATCTTATTTGAATTCAAACCGCTTGAATTACAAAAAAATGGGAAAATGTGGAAAACAATGTGAAAGGAACAATCTTAATTTTTTTTTTTTTAAAGAAAAAAAATAGATGGTTATAATAATTAATGTCAAAGGGAATATTTAAAGGGAAACAAAAAGAATCTATGAACTTAAGGTTTTATTTATGTGAAAAGGGAAGAAATCACTACTTATTGAAAGTAATGTTCACATAACAGTGACAATTATGATCTTTTAAACATTTTTAAGTTTTAATTATGAAAAATAGGGAGTAAATTCTTATCTTATGCGATCCCTTTATGCTTATAGTGAAAGTTAAACGCGACTTTCACATATTTGTTCGTAAATCTTATCTCTTAATAGTGGTTACATTTATGTGTGTGTATATGTGTATATATTTTTTAACTAAAAAAAAAAAAAAAAAAAAAAAAGTAATTAATTAAGCTGTTATTTATATTAAAAATTTTATTCGTTTTTTTTTTTCAAATAAACGAAAGTGATCAAATAAGAATCGTCGACTTTGGTGTTTACAGTTTTTATTGAATCAGTATTATTGCATGACTATTTTTTCTTTGTTGACTTGCATCGAACGATGTTTTCTTTCTTTCTTATTCTTTCATTCTATTTTGTTCAAAGGGTTGCAATTCTACACGTCTTTCGTCAGTCTATAAGTTGAGATCTGGTTATGCAAAAAGTTATTGAACATATTACGGTTTTAACAGCTAGTTAAGAGGATTACAAATTACTTTTTGATATTAGTAAAATTTGTAACCAACAACTTTAAAGTACGATTGTAGAATTTTGCATCAATAGAGACACGCGACAATAAATCAAATGTAAGAATTCTCGCCAAAAAAGAAACCATACCATATGCACAACATTCTTATTTAACAGGATATCAGACAATGAAAAATAAAAATCGCGAAAATCATGATTTTTATTATTTTTGTTTGTTTGGTTAATTAAGGCATTTCCATAGGGCCATAGGGGGAAAAAAAAAAAGAAAAGGTCTGAAAACAATGAATGGTTCACACGTTTAATTTTTTCCTATTAAGGTTAAGTCTTAAAATTGATGTGATCTTAGTGGTTTACATTAAAAAAAAATGTTTCGAGGTGATACATATGAGAGGTTGAAAGCTGGGGAGCGGAGAAATCATTAGCGCGTGGAAGAATAAATAAATGAGTAGTGTAATCATCGCGGATTTCCGGTAAGTACGTTGTACTACATTTCAAGAAACTTCTCTCTTTGTTCAACCAACAAACAACTTTGGAGAAATCATTTCATTTTAGATGTCTTGGCAGGATTTTCTATCGTGAGATTTAATCTAATAACAATTCGTGTTGAACATTTTTTTTTCTTTTTATTTTTTTTTTGGTTTAATAGTAAAAAATGCGTACTCGCAATTTCTTCCATTCTTTTTATGCATGCAAATCAATCACGCAATCCTTCTTTTTTTTTTTTATATTAGAAAAATTTTTTTTACATTATATTACATAAAAAGGAAAACAGGTCTGGACAATGAATCGACTTTTTTGTTTTTTTTTGTTTTTTATTTTAATATATTATAAAACATTGATATTATACTACTTTATGATTAAAGACCTTTTTTTTTAACTTCAATATTCTCTGAAAAAGAAAAATTCTGTAGGTCGTTCTAGATTCATGAAAAACTTGATATGTTGCTCGCGTTTTCCTCATGTCAAAAAAAAACCCATAAATTCGAAGGATATTGTTACAAACTTAATTACATAAGACGCCTTCGGTTAAAAAGTGTGACGACGCGCGGCTAATCCCATGTGAAGCCACAAATCATTTGACACGAGTCTACAGGTGCCGATCAAAATTATGCGGACACCTTTTTTTTACCGGAATTATGCAGATTATCAAATAATCATGTGCTATATTTATCACTGTTTTTTTATTTATTAATGTGATAAACGAATATATAAAGTTTTTTAGCCTTCCCATTTTTACATTTTTAGTATGTTAAAGGTTCCTGGAAGGTAGGGATGTTAAAAAGTCCCATGGGGCTAGGTCCTAAACAGTCCTACGAAGTCCGGTCCAGTTCAAGGTCTTTTGAACTATAGGACCGCGGTCCTTGGACTGCAGTATTATAGAAAAATAATCGTTCAAGAAGAACGATGACGAATCGTTTGACTTGAGCGATAAAAGAAATAATCGTTCAGAAGAACGATGAGGAATCGTTCGACTTGAACGATTATTTTTCTATAGGACCGCGGTCCTAGGACTGCAGTTTCGGGACCTGGTCCTAGAATCCAGTCCTAGGACCCAAGTCCTATGGACCGGGTCTTCTTTAGGACTGGGAGTTTCGGGACCGGACTAGGACCGGACTGGAATTTAACAATCCTACTGGAAGGAAATTCTTCCGGAATATTATAAAAAATTGATCGATAGTATGCCATGGAGATCGAAGCTGTTATTGCCACAAATGGCAATAGAATTAAATATTAGTATCGGAATTTTTTTTGTAAAAATTAATAAATGACAATAAAATGAATATACTTTACCTTATTTTATTTCCAATATATGTTTTTTTGTATAATTTTTTTAATTTGAAAAGTGTCCGCATAGTTTTGATCGGCACCTGTATTTCTGAGGAAAAAGAATATTCTGTCAAGTTTTTATTGCATTCTTGTTTATTCATATTTATTTATAGATGATTTTTTTTCACATTTTTTTTTTTTTTTCGCATTGTTTATTATTTATTATATAAAATTCTAACCTTTTTTATTTACACATGTTGTTGACAAATGACATTTTCCGGATAAGTTAGGAAAGTTTATTGGTGAATTTTTTTTTTCGCTTCCGCCCTAACTTTATTTATTTTAAGCTTCTTTAATATATCGGACAAATCAAGCCATAAATAGCTTTTGTTCATCCTTTTTATAATAATCGCTTACCGAATTTGAAATTCTTTTTATTCAATCAAGTATGATAGCATACTTACTGTATATTGTACCTTTATTTTGATTTGCAATTTTCATTTAGTTGTTCATTATTAATCAGGATTATATACGAGATTTCATTTCAATTTATGACTTTATTTGTAATTAATCTTAACTAAGGCGTCGAAAAATTTACTTAGCTTATACCAAAAAATTATAATAAAGTACTTTTTAATAAAGAATATTTTTTCACATTTTTATTTCTGTTGTTCCAAATTTTTTTTTTTATTAAAAGGAAAGGTAATGATATAATATAAATATTATTATTATTTTGTTATATTAATTATTTAATCATTTTAAATTTTAACTATTGTTTAAATTAAAACCATTAAATCATTATTATTCCTTTAATGGTTTTGCAAACTGCACTTTTTCTTGTTAATTAAAGTCAATTTTGAATATATTAAAAATTATTTATTAAAAAACAATTTAAGTAAAAAAAAATATATTAATTAATAATTTTTGTATTAATTTAATATCAAAGATTTAAAATTTTTTTGATAAAAGTATCTCAAATTTTATATAGTATTAATTTTTAAATATTATATATAAATTTATAAAAAAAAAAACATATTTTAAAATTAAAAGTTTTATAATATAATTATTAAAAATGTAAGTTTGATTTAAGAATAATAAATTTATAATAAATTTTATAAAATATGATTAAATAAAATTATAATATTATTTAAATTTTTGCATTATAATTGATTGAAAATTTTAACTAAATTTATATGCAAATCCTTATCATTTAAAAAATACATTTGATTTTTAAATAAATGATAATCTTTTATTATTTTATTTATTATTTATTTTTACTTTTTATTATATTTTAAATATTATGTAAAATATAATTTATTAATAAAATTTTTTTCACTTTATATTTTAATCCTTTTTTTTATGATTTTATAGAAGTTTTATCAATAAATCTATATCATTTAAAATATTTTATTGATATTATACTTGTAATAGAAATTTTTATACATTTATAAATATTTTTTAGTAAATAAAAAAATTTTAATATAAAAATATTAAAGTAAATTCTAAAATATTAAAATATTAAATAATATAATTATAAATAAATTTATTTTAAAAATTTAAGTTAAAGTTAATTTACTTATAAATTTTCTTTTAAAAATTTTTATTCAAATTCTAATAGAATTTTACTTATTAATTTAAATTAATTTTAGATAGATTAAAAAAATTATTTATTAAAAATTAATATTTTTATAATAAATTAAATATTAATCTATTATTTTATAATAAAAATATATGTAATTGCATATAATTTTATTGAAATCTTAAAAAAATAAGAACCTTTAACTTTATAAATTCTTATACAGTTGACTCTGGTTATAACAAACCCTTCGTTTCAGAAGATTCAGTTCAATATAAAATGAGTTTGATATATAATATTTATATTATATACTGAAAAGTTTAGTATAAAAAATTAGCCAATAAAATTACAAACATATGATTATCAAGTTTTATGATTTTTTATTATTTACATTATTTAGTAAATTGCTATTATATTATTACATTAGATATTATCATTAAAATAATCTTGAATATTGTCTTGCTTAAGATTATTTTTAACTAAAACCTTAATTCGTTTATATAATCCTTTTAAATTTTTTAATTTATTACTTACTTTCCCAAATTCTACCTCTTGCTCATATAAAAATCTTATAATTTTATCTATAGCATTTTCTGCTTCTACTAGACTAACTTTTTCTAATATTAGCACAAATTCAATTTTATCCATTATATGTTCCTCTTCCCTATCTACATTTAATATAGTATCAATTATTTCATTATCAGTAAGCTCACCCTCTGCTGCTTTATCTTCAATGTGAATATATTCTTGTGCATTAAGATCACCTTTTGGAAAAAGGGAAATTAACCTTTCAAGTTCTTCATCATCTTCATTAAAACTAAAAAAATATAATTATTAAAATTATTTACATTGTATTTGATATTAATATTAAATACTTACGTGTTTTCATTAAAAATAAAATCATCTTTAAACACATCTTCATCTTCATTATTTGGTAAAAAAATTCCTGTTTTTTTCCAGCAGTTTGAGATTATTTGAGGTGATAGCATAAACCATATTTTAGCTGAATTTTGTAAAGCATCATAGGTATTATAATTAACAAGCTCTTTTATAATACCATTTTGCATATTATCATATGTATTAATTTAATTTTAAATAAAAAGATGTTTATAATGACATTTAAATGAATGGATGATTCCTATATTACATGGTTGAAAAATAGTAATAGTATTTGGTGAAAAAAATTTCACCATAATGCTACCTAATTTTTCTTGAGTTTCATCTAAAATAAGATGTATCAGTGCATTATCAAGCAAAAGAATAATCTTACGCCTTTTTTGTCTCATATTTTCATTAAGTTTAAAAATAACTTCATTAAAAATACTAACTTGCATCCAAGATTTTTTATTCCAAAAGTAATAAATAGAAAGGTTTTTGTAATTAAGATTTGTTATAGGATAAGAGGTTTTGTATTTGTGAATAAAAGTAAGAGCTATTTTTTCAGTTTCTGTTGTATTTGCTATGCAAAATATAGTGATGTGAAATTTTTTTTTATAATTAGATATAGAGCCATGTGCCAAAACTTTAGAAGGTTCCATTTTTCAAAAGAGACTAGTTTCGTCTTCAGTTCAAATATCTTCAGAATCATAGTATTTAAAAAATTGTTGTAAAGCAATGTGGTCATTTTCTATTGATTCAGCAGAAAGAACACTTAAAGTTTCACTTTGCTTTTGAAATTGACGCAATATATGTCTTTTTTTAAAGCCAGTTAACCATTCCTCTGATTGATAAAAATCTTCTATAGAAATCTGCTTAGCAAAAAAATCTGCTTTTATTTTTAAGATATTACCATCAATATCTTATTTTGTATTAAGTGCATTATTAACTAGAAACTAAATGCATTTTCAAGTTGAGGTCATTTAAGATCACGAAATTTTTTAATTTTTCCTTAGTCTCCTGAAATTGCAAACCAACGCTCCTTTTCATTTAAAATTTCAGTAACTGTTAATTTTCCAATATTATATTTTTGTATAAAGGCTATATTAGAAAGATTTTTTTTATTTTACAAATCTCACATTTTTATGCTGCAATAAGAATAGTTCTTTTCTTTATTGAAATTTTAAAATAAATATATAAAGAGATAAGATAAAAAAGATTATTAAAAGATTGTATTATTTTAATCAATCACTAATCACGTGATATTTATTATAGCAAATATATAGCTAATATATATAGACTATTATAATGAGTTCAGTATTTAATATGCAGAATTTTATTAATAAAGTTTATTATATCTAGTGTAAATAATTATAAAAAAATCAGTTCTGAGAACCTTGATTTAGTATAACGAGAATTCAATACATATAGATTTGTTATAACTAGAGTTGACTGTATATCTATATCTAATTGATTATATATATTTTATTATAATTGAAATATAATTGAATATTTACTTAAAAAAATATTAATATAATTAAAGATAGCACTGCAATTAGTTGTAACTGATGATAAATAAAATATTTATAAAAATACAACTAGTTGGTTATAATACTATCTTTAAATATGATAATATTTTATATTATATATTATAAAAATATTTTGTGTTAAGAATATTTTATATTAAAGAATAAAATAGAAAATTTTAAAATTGTTTGAATAAATTAAAAATTTAAATGAATATAAATCTATTAAATTATTATTTATAAAAATATATTATAACAGAAAAAAAAAAAAAATAGACTAATTAAATTAAAAATATTATTTAATTATTCTTTGATATAAAATTGAATTTTTTAAATTATATTTAATATAATACAATAATATTATTTGATATAATTATATTAATATGAATTTAATTAACATATTATTTTTTGGCTTTACTAAATCACACCACTGGTGCTCAAAACTACTAGTGTCTGACATCTCAAATTTGTTTTTTTTTAATATTGCAATTTACTATGGTTTTTTTTTCTAGTAATCAATAAAACCAAATGTAATAGATATAGCGATTAGAAAATAATATAATAGATGTAATACATAGGCGGTCTTAATATTTTGGACTCAGATTTCAAAATTTATGTATTCTAATTTATTGATATTATTTAGTAATATGAAGGAATTTATCGAAGCTTAATATATCAGAATTTTTAAAAAAAGATCGATAAGTGTAACTGATATATGCATAAAATAAGCCTTATGATACTCTATCGATAAGCTTTAGTATTATCTAAATGTGTCATAGGGATTTGCAATGTTGCTGAAATACTCATTGACAAAGATTTTACCAAAACTTTTAAAAAAATTAAAGTTACCTGTATGTTAAACATAAAAGTGGTAGTGAATATATTAAAAAAATAACATCAAGTGCATTCCAGGTAATTAGACAGTATATTTAAAGGGACCCTCACTTTCTGTCAAGTCTGCTGCTGCTAAATTGAAAGATATTGGAGTAAATGTCTCCCGTTTAACAGTTTCGAGGCATTTTGCTGACCTTGGATATCAAAATATACTTCCTCTTTATACACTAATGCTAACACCAGCCCATAAGCAAAAACGTGTTGAATGGGCCTAAAAATATAAAGATAATGATTGAAAAAAAACCTTATTTAGTGACGAAACAGCTTTCAATTATACTGTAATATAATAAAGCATTAGTATAAGAACAAAAGGCCAGTTTATCTAATGCCAAAGGATCGAAGTAAAATATTTGTCTGAGATAGTTTTTGTATAAAGGATACCACTAGTCTTTTTTGTTTTGGGCATATAATGGATGGAAAATTCTATGCGTATATGCGAAAATATTTTAATTGATGTAACTGTTACAATTTAAAATTTTTTTTTTACTTATAGTCTGACTTATCAAGGTTTCAAAATATCGAGAGCGCCAGTGATTAGTAAGTAATACAATAGGTAGATAATGTAATGGGTTTAGCAAGCAATACAATGGGTATCGTTAGCTTTATATATATGCAAGGCATTATTTTATTTCGATCTATTGTACTTTATCATTTAATTTCAAATATGCATGTAAAATTTTTGTATCAATTGGAATCAGAAAAAGTATTCAATGCATACATTAAAGTGATCTTTATTAAAAAATAAAAATAAAGTACTAATAAGCTACAAATTTAGTTCTTAACTCAATTATTATTTGAGCAAATTCATGCATTATGGCCTTTTTGGCTACAAATTCCACATCATCTAAATGTGCTTTTACTACTTTCGCCTTCTACATTCTCATTTAATTCTAAATTCACTAAATAAAAGAAATGTTAATAAATATGAAATTATATGATAAACGATAAAAATTTAAAACTTACACATACCTGTATTTAAATTATCTTGTAATGCTTTTCGAAGCCTTTTATGTGGCAATTCTCTATGGTCATTATCATAAATGCTATTTTCTTTATTCTGATTACATTCAACCACTTGTCTTTTTTTGCCTTTATGATCCCCACTTACATTTTTGGGCTTTCAACCTTTCTTTCTAATGCTGATTGGGTTGCTAATAGTACAAGCAAATTCAGTAATTTCATTGTCTTGTATAATTTGAGTCACTTTAGATTCCATCTCTTTGATAAGCTTATCATATATTTTGTAAAACTCTTCTATTCTACCTGTTTCAATTGCTAAATTAAGTGTTTTTTTTCATTAATCCAAATCTTTTTTCCCATTGTTATTTTTGTGTTATTTCTTGGTGAATCTTCTTAGTAAAAACATGACATCTGCGGATGCTTTCTAAATAAGAGAAATCCAGTTCTACTGCATGTTCTACTGTACCAAATCCATTATTTGATAACAATGAAATTGCTGGTACATTTGAAAGTGTTGAATCTGCCTCTATAACTAATACATTTGTATACCAACGTTGTGGTAAAAGTCCAATATGAAATTTAGCAATTGAAGAAACAAGCATTATTGCAAAAAAATGATGACATACAAGACCATGATTAATTAATGTCAAGCATATACACAGATGCATAGTGTTATCATATAATACAATAAAATGCTTGCTTTTTTTATTAATAGAAGAAATACACCAAAGTTCACGTATTCTTGTTGGATCTAAATCTACAATTAACTGCGCGAGTTCTATCACACATATATCAAACATATCTTCAAAAAACATGCCTCTTGGTGATTCAACAGTTACCTAAAAAAAACAATTAACCATATATAAGCATGAGGATGTCGGAAATTATCCTGAATGCCATTTTCCTGAAAGAACATTTTCCCAAAAAGTTCAGTCTAATTATAGTAACTCTGTTTAAGGTTTTTGGGAAAATGTCCTTTTGGGAAAATGGCTTTCAGAAAAACATACTGTAACCTACATAAGTAATTATAATCATAAAATCTGATCTATACCTGTTGCTTAAGTTCATATTTCAAATTAGATAGATGACATCGATAATGCATGCTGCAATTCATTTCATATCGTTAGAGTTTAAGAATTGCCAGTGTTAAGAAATATTAACATGATATGTCAACTTCTTTAAAGTAATGATTATGATAATCTTTATTTTGACTCACAGGAAGCTTACCAATAGTTTTATTTAACTTTATAAATTTGCTCTTTTTTGCTAATAACCTCTCAATTGTATGCTCAAGCTCCATAAGTGAAGATGATCTATTAACATTATTTTTAATAATACTATTATATGACTCTATACGTTGTGTACTTTGTATTCTGACATTAAATGCACAGTGTGTAAAACACAATACCCAAGCCTCTCTACATGAATAAAGATAACATTGCAAATAACTAGTGGCATCAGGATATTCCTGCAACAATGCAGCCAATCTCTCTTCAAAAATTGATTCAACTTAACTATTGCGTGCATAACAAAAAGCTGCAAAAAATTTGTTCCATTTTTCACCATGATACTTGCTAAGAAAATGCTTTTTCAAGTTTTTTCTAATATGAAATAAACAAAAATGATGTTTTGTTGTTGGCCAGGTGCTGTTTATTGCTGCAATCATCACAGGATCAGCATCTGTATAAAGTAAGGATGGTGTTAATCCTCCTGTTGCTTTGAAAAGACTCGTGAATAACCATGAAAAGGTGTCTTTTGTTTCATCTGACATTATAGCAGTTGCTGCAAGGCGGGAGCGATTGTGATTATCTACTAATATTACAACACACAAAATCATTGAATAACGATTTGTTTTTGCTGTTGTATCAAGTAAAATTATATCATGAAAATGAGCCCACAATTCTTGTTGGCTTAGACGCATCCAACAAAGTCCAACAAGATGATTATCCTGACCTTCAAAACGTGCATCAATATGAAATGTTAGATTTTCTTACTGCTAATTCATAAGTGTAAGATACATTGAACTAGCATCACTTGTAGTTTGATTTTTGTGTCAGATTGTTTGAATCAAATTGTAAATATTACGGGAATGAATGTATTTGTCTGGATATTTATACTACAAAACTTCAATAATTGCACCAGCACGCATCTCACAAGTAGCGAGAAGTGCTATGTCATCACGCATTTCTGGAGTAAGCTTACGATAATAAGAGAAAACTATTCTAATATTCTCCACTAATTCGTGATTATTCTCACCCTCAACCTTTGTAATGTGAATGAGATTATCCTTTTTTCGATGATAAGCATTAATATGAAACTTGCAATTATTTATATTATGTCCTCTATTACGATTTTCGTTTGTATGTACTTTTTTTTGTTGATTATATATTTGATCTTTTGAGCATGCATAAATATGACATTGAGGAAAACCATCATCCTTATCTTTATCGCTATAGGTAATCGTAAATGCAAAGCCTTGTTCTAATCTATGATTTTTAAGCTATCTTAATAAAACAAAAAAAGTTCTAATATTATTATACAGGTATAAATAATATGACATAACTTCTTAGCATACTTATTCGTCAAGTTTTTTCCAGTTTACGAAAGTCATATCTGGCTTAATAGAGTACAATGGTTCAATATTTTCAACTTTTTCGTAGTTATTCTCAAAAAACTCACTTAAAGACTCTTCCTCATTTAAAACAAATGATTGTGTGTCGTCAGCTAAAAGGTTAAAAGTATCTTCTGATGTTCCAGATGGGTCAAAGTCATTGACACCACCATATTCATCTTCAATATGAAGAAATGGTGTAAAGGAAAAGGAGTAGGAAGACATGACTAATATAATTAAATGTAAATGGTAAGTGATGAGTAGTAGGTAAATGATGCTAAACATAAATGGTGTTAAAGTATTGAAACTAAAGCTCTGAACGGTTCGGATTAATCCGAAAATTTTCAGTTCAGATCAACTTCGGTTTGGTTTCAGATTGCAAAAATTTCAATCCGAAAATTTTCAGTTTGGTTCGGATTTTTTTCAGATTATAAATCTAATCCGAACCAAAAAAAATCTGAACTGAACTGAAAATTTCAGATTAATCCGAAATTTCAGATCGTTTGGAATGATGAAATTATCGTTTCAAATGAACGATAAACAGATCGTTTGATTGGAATGATTAAATTATCATTCCAAACGAACGATAAAAGAATCGTTCATTTAGAACAATTGAAGTTATCGTTCCAAATGAACGATAAGAAAATTGTTTGATTGGAACGATCAAATTATCGTTCCAAACAAACGATAAGAAAATCGTTCGATTGGAACGATCAAATTATCGTTCCAAACGAACAATAAGAAAATCGTTCAATTGAAATGATCAAATTATCATTCCAAACGAACAATAAAAGAATCGTTCATTTGGAACGATTGAAGTTATCATTCCAAACGAACGATAAAAGAATCGTTTATTTGGAACGATTAAATTATCATTCCAAATAAACGATTCTTTTATCGTTCATTTAGAACGATTAAATTATCATTCCAAACAAACGATTCTTTTATCGTTCGTTTGGAACGATTAAATTATCATTTCAAATGAACGATA
>CAJVPP010000825.1:0-25811 GCA_910592005.1 Funneliformis mosseae | reverse complement strand
ATATAAATATAAGTAGAAAATATAGATCCAAACTTCAAAAGCAGCTGCAAAATTTCCTTCATAATATCATTAACCTTGGTTTCATTCACACTCTCACTTCTTTTAATCTATATACCCTCCTACGTTCTGTTTCTCATCTTTCTATGATTTAACTTCCCATATAGACTACATCTTCACCTCTATTAACCTATCACATGACCTCACTTCATTCTACATCCTAAATGACTCCTGTTATATTTATTCAACTGATCACTATTTGTTACTTATTACTCTTTATAAAAAAAAATTTTTTTTTCCTAAACATCCTCAGCCTATCAAAAACAATATAAAATTACAAAACAGTCCTTCTTTTATGATAAGACTATTTATCTTTATTAGGATCTCTTTTCAGATTAAGCTGATCTATTACTTAAACAAAATACTAAATTTAATGATATTTCTATTCAAGACCTTTGCACTTCTAACTATCTAATCAATAAAGCATGGGAGTTCTTTACCCAAACTGTTATGAAGTTAACATCTAAACATATCTCAAACAAACCACATCAGCTCATTACAATTCCTTTTACTTATGTTTAAATTTCTCAATCTACAAACAAATTAACAAAATTCAAAAATTTTATTATCAATGCAAAATTTTTTCCCTATTATTTTTTTCTTTTAACATTACTTTACAAAATATTTTTTCCATTTCATCTAAAGACCACAATTTTATTCTCAAAAATGCAGCTAAACATTTTATTTCTTTCAGTTCATTGGATGGTCATTATGATAATAACTGTCTACTTTTATACATAAATAAATTAAAGCACAACCTTCTGAAACCATTACATATAAAATAACTTATCATTAGTCAAAAAGAAAATAATGAATGTATACATCAATTCATTCAAAGACGTGTTGATAATTTCAAAGATGCTTCTACAAAAATGATAGATTTCTTCTTAAAAAAAATAGAAAGACTATTGTACTAAACTGTATCTTGATAAATCATAATATACCTGATCAACATCTGATTTTAGATCCTGATGCTATCAAACTTCATACTGCATAACATTTCTAAACTATTGCTGGTTCTACAAATAAAAACGTCACAGATCCAAGCAATAACAATTTCTTTCCAAACTGACCTATTTGAAAAAGATACTATGATCCTATTAATGACATTCCTGATGATACTTATGACACTCTCATGGATCTCCTATCGATTAATGAATGGAATAATATTATTAAATATCTATCTGACTGGAAAGCTCTAAACCTATCAAAGATTACTAATAAGCTATTAAAGAAACTAGACTCAAAATGCAAAAATTTCCTCTTCAATATTATTTGTGTATGCCTAATTAACAAATTTACTTCAATATAGTGGAATTTAGCTTACATATATTCAATTCCAAAGCCTAAACTATAGAACTGTTAACTGAATAATACTAGACCAATTACACTATTCGAAACAGTCAGAAAAGCTTTTATCAAATTGTTAAATTAACATTTACAAGATATATTTGTCAAAAATAAAGTTCTTAAAGAACTCAACTTTGCTAGTTTATTACATCAATTGACACTAGAACCTTTGCATATAGTTAACAATATCTTAGAATTTTACTGTCTAAAAAAGAAAATACCTGAATACTTCAAATCAGATATCTATATACTATTTCAAGATATATTTAAAGCATATGATCATATCAATATTTATATATTAATGAAAGTTCTCTACAGATTTAAAATTCCAGAGTCCTTTATAACACTTATTACTAATTTATTTCTCAATAGAAAAAATAGTGTCTTCATTTCATATGGTAATACTAACTTTTATGACATCCTTATTAGCATTGATCAAGGAGAGGTCATCTCTTCACTTTTATGGGTTATCTATTATAATCTTCTTCTCTCTCGTATGCAATATTCTAACCTAGGTTACACTTTAAATATATCATAGTCTCCTAATATTAATAATATGGAAATAAAATCTATTACTACTTTTATTTCCAATTTGGCATATATGGATGACACAATATAGAGTACTGATAATTGCACTAAATTAAAATACATTTTTGACATAATGCAGTCCCTTTTTGATTTTAATTCAATGCAAGTTAATTTAGAAAAATCTTTTATAATAACTTCTGAAGTAACAACAAATAATATTTCATTTCACAATACCTACTTAAATAATCCAGTTACTATATTAACAAAAAAAACCTAATGAATCAATCAGATATCTAAGCATCTGGATTTTAGCTCTATATAACAAAAGTTCGTCAAATAACAATTAGAAAATGAGATCATTAATTTTATTTTAAACTCAACATCAAACCTATCATAAACAAATAATTTAAATATCTCTGCAACTAAGTTCTTATTTATCAGCTTGAGTATCGATCTCAACTTATTGTTTTTTCACAAAAAGAATGCTTTGCCTTGTTCTCTCACATTCATACTTTTATCAAACACAAACTCAAATTCAACAAATGTATCCCTAATAGTATACTATTTAATAAATTAGTATTTGAATTCAATGATTTAGCATCTAATATGTTACACTCTAAACTACAACATTTTACTTTAATCATCAATAGAGATGTCTCAAAATCACTGCTTCTTTTAACCATTAAAATCTGCCTTAAACAAGTTCAAAACTTTTTCTGGTTACCTGATGATCTGATTACATGTTGGCCATCATAATTAAAAAATTTGAGATATGAAAATTACCTCTGTAATATGCTTACCCTTTATCTCCAAGCTCCTTTCTTGATACAAAAAACTGTTTTCACTACTTCTGACTTTCACATCTAAGGAAATATCAGAACACTTAACTCTATCATTCTATGGAAAAAGAAATGCATTCTCTCACTTAAAAGATGTAGAGCTTTATTTCTTGACCAATTTGTTACTCAAAAAGAATTTTTAATGGAATATTATAATCTCTCTCTCAAAGCTAACACTCCAAACTGAGAAGCTATTTCAGGATGGTTTCTTGCCTTATAGAACTTTATTTTTTTAAACCCTGTTCATTTAAATTACCTCAAACCAGAATACTGTTTTGCTAACTTTGCCTCATAAGGTTATATCACTACTATTACTTCTGACAGTAAAAGAAAATCTCTTTGAATAGCCCTTTAGACTCCACCAGAATAGAATTATTACAACTTACCATATTCTGGTCAAGGAATTATTAGAAAAGATATAAGATCACATTTTATTCTTAACAAAGTTGCTATATAATATTATATCAATAATTCTGCTCTTAACCATGATTTTAGATCGGTCTCAAAAAAACAGAACTTATTTATCCCATATTCAGAATGCTCTTTTAATTTATCAGCATCAATATTTAATTTCAACGCATCTGTTACTATTTAACCTTATGGTAACATAATTGATGCTGATCTTTCACAAGTTATTGATGTCACTTACTTTTTCTTTGTAAATGATAACAAATTGTATCTTCTCAAATATAACATTTGGTCTGTTATTGATCAAGCAAAATAACACTATATGATAGTACGCCTATCTACTATTATGTCAAACAACCTTATTTTAAGTTCTCCTCCATTTATCAATATTTTTAATATATTATCAAATAATAGTATTAGCTCACTATTATTGGAATTTTATTATGCTCTTCAAAATAAATGATTTCTTATATTTTATACAGATGGTTCTTACAAATTTGTTTCTTCATCCTCTACCTTATATTTAAGTTCTGCATTTTGTTTGGTACATAGTTCCTTAAATATAGCATTCTCAGCTGCTATTTCTGCTATCTGGGCTAATTCTACTAATGCTGAAATATTTGTTCTTCTCTTAGTCCTTTTAATTAGTCTTTCATTTTCTTCAATTTCTGTTCATACTGACAGTTTAGCTCTTATCTATACTTATAATTATATAGTTAGATCAAATGCAATACAATATCCTTCACTCATGTTTAAAGTTCCCTTTTACATTTTTTGGTCAATTATTTTTAAAGTCATTGAGAAATGACAAATCACTATTTCTCTTTTTAAAGTTGTTGTACACTCTAATGATCCATATAATGATAAGGCTGATTAGCTAGCAAAATCTTTTCTTCTATCTCCCCCCTAACTTTATCTTTAAACTATATTCCTTTCATTAACTATATATTTATATTTAATAATATGCCTATACATTGCTTTTTATATTTATTTTAAAAGATTATACTAACACTAAACATTTTTCTGATTATTATCATCTCAAACGAAATACTAAGTATTAATACATATAAATGAATTGACTTTTAATCTTTTACTTTATTCAATCTGAATCTGCATCTGTCACATCTTTTACTAAAACAAGAAATTGTAGTAGAAAACTTAAATTTCTTCTAAAACAGCTCCCAACAGTTTAATTTATGAAAGCTACTCAACCTCAGTTATATTTACCTCTCTAAAAATACTATTAATGTAATAGTTACAATGAAGATTTAAACCATATCTGACTTTATTCTACTATCAGACAAAATAAGCGATCTCTGATTTCTGAATCTATTGCTCATTTAAAATTACAATTATTCATTTATACTTTCAAATTCGTATTTACAGATAATATCAATAATCTTTTAAACCCTTCACATACAATATAGTTATTACAAGCAAATCTATATGATTTCTCCTTTATTGACCTTATAAAAAGTATTATCCTTAATATTTTGTTATCAACCTTAACAATATTTATTAAATCTTTCTCTATCACCTCATCTATCCTCTCCTTTTTTTTCAATTTTATTTTTACTCAAGTCTATAACAATATATAAAAAACTAGATGTACTTTAACTTTAGATAAAGAAAGATCTTTACATATAATGAAAAGATAGAAGAAAAGTAATTTTGCTACATTTAACGTTATCTTTTTTATTAATAGTTTCTCTAACACTTTATTTGCCAATAATACAGATATCTTTGATCATATTACTCTAATCAATAATTCTTACAAATATAGTCGTCATTGATCTCTCTTCTTAAACAGGTGATAACCAGTTATTCTAATGTTCCCTTTTATAGTTTGGTATTGATAATTATTTAGTAAATCTTTATAATCAGAATCAGACAAGACAATCAGTTGATCTGATAGGAGCTAGTTTTCTAGTAATGAATATTAGACAGCAATTTTATTTTTCTATTTTTGTATCTGTCTTGGAATTTTCATGTATTTTATACTGAAATTGTTTTTTATATATAATAAAATTTTGCATAATCACGTCTTTAAAAAAAAAAATAATAATTATAAAAAATAAATTTCAGTTTATTAGATTCATCTTATTAAGACCTATTAAATGATTATATTTTTATATTCTAAGATCAATAAATAATAAGATATATAAGTTTAAAAATTTATTTTTTTTATAATAATTTATCATATATTTATCTTTAAAATATCATTAATTAATAAACCTTAAATTTGATTTAACAAATTAAATAATCTTATAGATTAACTCAAAAAATTCAAATTAGGTCAAGTAAAATATCCAATTTAATCTGAATTTTTTAATTAAAAAAATTCAAAATTTAATATCTTTGGTAATATCAATCTATTTGAGATAATATAACTATCATTTGATTTCTCTTATAAAAATGAATTAAATAAACTATATTTATTAATTATAAATTTATAGTTATTAAGATATAACTTGTTTAATTTTATTATATAAAAATTTTAGAATGCATATTATAGATTAATATAAAAATAATATTACAACTAGTTATAACTATATGATGCTTATTTATCATCAATTGTAATAATATCTTTTAGATTAATATATAAATTTAAAATAATATATAACTTCATCAATATTAATTCATTTAAAATAAAATATCTATTATTTAATTTATCACATTAAGATAAATCCAATGAACTATAATATATTATTTATCAATTACTAAATATTAAGATATTTTAAAAAAATATTTTTTCAATTTTTTTAACCTGATCTGTAATCTGACATAATTTGATACTTCAAATTAGATTAAGTTAATTATTCAACTTGACCTGATCTGTTTAAAGTTCTATTAATTAATTACATTCTTTTTTGAATTTTTACTTAAAAAATATCATAAAATTTATTATAAAAATATTAATTTTTAATTATTAAATGAATTGTAAACAAATTTATTTTAATATACTTAAAGGAATAATTAACTTTTAATTTATTAGGTAAATAAATTATAGTTTTTTTAATTTTAATAATCTTGTTTAAGAATAATAAGAAAAATTCTATCTAGTTAAAATATTTTTAATTATTTTATAAGTTTTTATATAATTTAAACTTTCTTATATTATTATTAAATATTTTAATTTTTAAATGAATTAAAAAAATATATTATTCTTTTAATTCTTAAAACAAAATTTTGAATATTTTGATTAACATTCAAAATTTTTCTAATATCTAATTATAATTTATAAGCAGTATATTAATATCATATTTTTTTTCCTAATAATCTAATACTTTAATTATACTTTTAACATTATCAGTTGTAATAAAAGATATTTTATTATTTATATATAAATTTCTTCAATTATCTTTAATAACTTTATTATATATATTTAAATATGTTAAAAAAGTTAAAATGCTTCTTGTATAATATATTTATTAATATTTAATATATTATAATTTCAATGTAATTATATTATCCTTTAAATATCCAAAATCATAAGTTAAACTAATTTTATCTATTATTAAAATTTTTTTAAATCATCTTTATTTTAAAAACTATTTAAAAGAATATTTAAAATTTATCAGTTGAAATTTCAAAAAAGAATTTAAATCTAAAAAATTTTTTAAATTTTTTATTTTCTAAAATATGAAATAGTTTCTTGCTTACTTTCAATAATAAACTTTAAACATTTTTTCTTCAAAAAAAACTTTTGGTCTTTACTTATAAAATGAAATAGAATAATATAATTTTTCATATCTTTTTATTCTTGAATTTAAATTTATTAAAATAAAATAAAATAAATTAATAAAAATTTTTATATAATATAATTTCAAATTAAATATATAAATATTTATCTTTTCTTCTTTTATAAGATAATTATCCTTATGTACTTTGTATAAATGATTGATTATATTACTTTATGATTACATTTATCAACAGATTTTTTAACTAAAGTTATAATTATTTGACAGTAATTAAAGTCAACTATAGTTATAAAAGGTTTCTAAACAAAACTATACTTTGATCTATCTTTGGTATCAAGTTTAGGTTTTTTAACAAGTCTATTATTTGAAGGTTCTTTAAAAAGGCATTATCTAAAATTTCAAAATTTTCAAATTAATCCATTATTATTATTATTATTATTTTAAAAAAAAAAATTTGAAGTATTATTTTTTTAAAAATCATTTACATATATATTTAAAAAGTCATCAAAATTATCACAATAATCACACAAAGATCACAATTAAAATTTCTGCGCTTGTTGCATAATTAAAATATTTATTACAGTTATTATTAATTGCTAAAATTAATAATAAAAATTATTAACTAATAATTCAGGGGTCCATCACTACACACGAACTAAGTATACTAAGTTATATACTGCATATCACATGACCCGTGTTCATGCACCCCGTGTTTACTAAGAAATTTTCTTAATTATATATAATATTTATTACATTAGTTTTTATTTATTTATTAAATATTTATACTATTTTTAATTCATTTTATTTATTTCAAAAGATCTATCTTTATCATATTTATCAAAATATTAATAAAAAAAAAAAAAGGTTTAATTTAATATATAAAAAATAAGATTTATTACTTAATATTTATTTAATTTTAACGAAAATCTAAAAAAAAAAAAAAAAACTATCTGTATTAAATTGATAATAACAAATGGAAATATTCAAATTATTGATTAGAAATGCTTTAATTATTTTAATTTTATAACTTTTTTTTTTTGATTGATAAAATCAAATTTCATCAATGTCTGAAAAAATTTTCTTTAGGATGATTTTGATTTCAATTGGTTTATTTTATTATTTATTCTTCAGGGAAATTTTCAAAGCCTATAAGAATTTTTTTAAGTTTATTTAGACGATACCTACCGCCTTGTTATAATTGTAAATTGATTGCAAAAAAACCAGAATATTATTTTTCATATAATAAATGTGTTTTCGGAAAACTCGGAGGAAAATATCAACCATATATACTGTAATTGGATAATTGTAACATAAATAATAACGCTGTAGACAAATCGATCACGCGAAATTTGATCCTTCCCAAAATTTTAATAGCATATAAATCGTATGATTTGTAGCAACAAATCATAATTATATGAATGCGGGTCGAGTTTTGGAAGTTGGAAATATTTATATAATAATTTTCGAACTCATGATGCTTGGCGTTTACAAAAATTACAAAAAGCTGAATCCGAAATGAAAAGTCGGAAACCGTATATATAAAAAGTTATTGTGTTTTTTTTTTTTATTCAGCCACATTTTGATCATGACACATCTAGGGGGACAAATATTTACATTTTTAATTCACGACAATCTATGCAGGGTCCTGCATGCATGCGTTAATTAATAACAATATATCATTGGACATGAATTTGACATGTTAAAGAGATATATAATAGTATAAAAATAACTTATAACTTTGATAAGAATTTTACCAAAATGATTTATTTATCTTAGAATTTCGAATTTCGAAAATTTTTGAACGAATTATGTTCACAAAATTTTCCCGGGTTATAAATAATGAATTTACAGTATTTCATGACTGTCATGTACTTGAATCTAATCTAATCTTTTTTTCTAGATGTACCAGTATAATATAGAAACTGCAAGAGGATAAGGTAGTGAGTTACGCAGATTACAATTTTTCGATATTTAGGGGCAAAACAGATGTTGATCATGATAAACTTCAAATTTATTGTTGCATATTCATTGAATCCTTTTGAAGAGTTGGGTCAAATTATTAATAATATTGTCTTAAAAGGATAGGAAAGGTTTTACTAATTTAGATATAAGATCGTTAACAAGTTGTCGGTTACTACCGGTTTTGCTACAATTGTTATTGTAAAAGAGGAGGAAACATTTACTGTGATACGTAAATTTTCCTTTGATTTTTAATTTTAAACTCGAAATCATTGGTTAATTTGTGGGGGACATTACTAAATTAGTAAGATTTCTTTATCGAGATGTTGAATTATTGGACTCCGAATATTTTCTTAATGGGGAATTTTGATCGCATAATGTCGACGTTAATTACCATAAGGGACTATAACGATCTGAATCAATTACAACATGCCAGTTTCAAACGTGAATGGTGGAATAATATGACACAAAGTAAGTTATTAACAGCATAGGACTTTTTTTTTTTTTTTAAAAAAAAACAAACATTTTACATAAATTACACAGTAAATAAATAACATATGATAATGATTATTTGTAAAAGAAAAAAAAAAGAAATTAACAATTACTAAAGTTCTTCTTTTTTAGAAATGTCAAGAATTTTGTTAAATGGAAGTTCCGAACAAGTTAAAAATTAAGAAGATAACCAATCGAATTAGATTTATATGGCAAGGTGGCAAGTATCTTTAAATTTGTTTGTAACACATAATGATTCGCGTAAATGCCAGTACGCCCATCGCCAAATGATATAAAATTAATGAAATTAGCATTTAATCCCAATACTTATTTGTTTATTTCAAGGTTCACTTACGTAAAGAGATATTATAACTTTCTTTTCTTGTCAATTTATTTTCTAACATTATGCTACCCAACGTTTTCATTTCCAAATCGCAATTAATGATGATAACAATCCTATTCGTTGGCGTCCTAGCACAAAAAGAAAATCAAGATGTTCCAAAATATCTAAATACACCCGATAATAGAAAGAATTTACATACAATAGTATATTATACTTCGACAATTGTTTTCATAAGTTTAAGCGGATGCTTTTATGTATTTTATAGAACATATAAGCAATGGAAGTTTAATAAATTAAGAAAAAAATCATTAAACATGATTCACAAGTTGCCGTTTTACACCGCCTGTACAGGTAGGTAATGTTGATTCTTCTCATCTAATCATGTTGCATATTGTTGAGCGTGTTTTTTTTTTTTCAGATCTTCTTTTAAATATGATTCTTTTCACAAATAACGTAAGCATTATTATATACACCTTTTAAGTTTTAAAGTTGTTGAATTTGATTAATTTGATTTCGAAACTATTTTCTTTTGAGTAGATACACCCAATGATCTACGGGTATGCATGGAAAGGAGCGGCTTGTGCTGTGATTAGCAATGTTAATTGGTTCTTTGTTTCAATTAATTTGTCGTTATACGGGACCATAGCGTAAGCATTATACAATCTAATAATTTTATAAAAAAAGTCATGATGTAAAAAAAAAAATTTCTTTTAATCGAAATAGAATTTTAACATATCTTCGAATTTGCCGTGGAATGTTCTTTAATTATGGTAAAGGCGATTATAAACTTTGGTCGTTGGTCTTGTTTTTATCGGTAATATTTCAGATATTGAACTACAAAAATCATGGACCACGTAAATATTGGTAAGTCCATCACATACTGTATAAAGTTAACCAAAAATAAGAGATTTAGTTTTTTATTTAATTTTATTTGTAGGTGTACTGGGAGATCAGGACAAATAATTTCCACCATCATATTATTTGTATTGATATCTCTTACGTTAGTGATCATATTAGTTTGTTACGCCAGCATATTAAAAGAAGTAATGAACGTTCGAACTTCTTGTTACACCGTGTCAACATCAACATCATCAGAAAATCTTGATGACAATAATGTTGAAAGTATCATTTTAAAAAATCGTATTGAAATTGAAAAAAGAGCTTCTCAAAAAATCATGAGTTACGTCCTAGTATTTGTTTTACAATGGATTCCTATACTAATTTATGTTACATGCATAATTCGGGGGGTAAAATATTTATATTAGAAATGTCATTTTTTTTTAAAAAAAAAAAAAAATGTTTTTTAATTATTAATTTTTATTTTATTTTATTTTATTTTATTTTTTTTTAAAAAAAAAAAAAAAAAAATTAAATAAATATATTATATAGATTGATGGTATTTGGATTTACATTTTAGCAGCTATGGGTACGTAACATCAATAATACCTAAAAAAAAAAAAAAAAAAAATATATGAAACATAACATAATATATTAAATTTTTTAATTAAATTCAACGATTAATAGGAAAGTCAATGGGAGGAATTGGCAATGCAATTCAATACATGATAAATGAAGGAATTGTTGTTAGTGCATCAACAGGACTCGAAACCCCAATTATCGAATGTTTAGGAATCACAAATGAGAATAATACTGATGATGATGTAACTGAAATAAGCAAAGTTAAGGATACCTATGATACAAATAATATGGATAAGAACGAAGATAGCAATATCATATTAAATAATGAAAGTCAAAGTAACAATAAGATAAATTTTAAAGATGATATTAATGTATGATAATGTAATATAATATTAATAGATATTATTTTTTTATCGCAAAAAAAAAAAAAAAAACACTTATATCTCTCTCTTCCCGGTTTTAGAATTCACCCGAATAGATCCGATATTTTTCTGCGCCACGTTTTTCCCAAAAATATTTTACAATTCTAATTTCTTTTTAGATTAAGTTTAATAAATTTGATGACTAAGTTTATTATCATTAATCGTAAAGTTAAGAACGCGTGATACAATCAACATCTTTACATCCATCTTAATTAGCTGCTGTCAATAATGCATCCTACACATCTCATGGATTTTGTCTGTGTCACATGAAATACATACATATCCGTAGATAAATAAAATTCGTGAACTTTACGCAAATTTAGCGGATACATTTTTCTGATTCAAACTTCACAACTTGGAGACAATTTCATGTAAACTTCATTTTAGAAATATCATTGGAGACTTTTTCGCAAAGATTTTGGAAATTGTATTTAGTTTAAAAGTTGGATTCGACTTTATTCCGCGGAATGATTTGCATGCGTCAATGAATTTCGGCAATTGACCAAATTGGAAAAAAACTTTTTTTTTTTTTTTTTTTTGAATTTTCGGTAAGATTAAAAGAAATAAACAATATTTCGTAAGGGTTACTTTATTTAGACAGATTAGAAAAGAAAATCGTACATTACATATAAAGGTGGGTAAATAAACGTTTTAAACCCATAAAGGCTGACTCAAATTCTTTTGTGTCACCCATCATGATTGATGTAGGTAATGAAATACGAAGCATACTGATAAGGATACTCATTTATTTGTAACGCAACTTAGGCGGGCTACAAATTTTATTCTAAATAATAACAACATTTATTTATATAAAACTAACGAATTCGCGTTTAGTTAACCAATTGTTGTTATTATTGTTATCTTTGCCCTTAAGAAGGTGTCCCTCAACCGATATTTAAAGTCATTCATTCTTTTTAAACATACACTCGTTTTTTTATAAAGATGTTTTATAAATCAAAATCAAATCACCTCCTTACAATACTTTCAATCCTACCGATACTGTTCTTCAATGCTTTAGCATATGATGAAGAAAACGACGTGGACAAATCACCTCAACCTCCACGATTAGATTCACCCGAAAATTTAAAAGATTTTCTTACCGTGGTATACGTAACGATAATAATGACTATATTGAGTTTATGCGGATGTTCTTATGTATTTTACCGGACCTACAGGCAGTGGATATTAAATAAAAAAAGATCCTTGCCAATGATATATTTATTACCATTTTATACTGCTTTTTCTGGTAAGCACCGTGATACAATTTACCCAAATCTGTACCATGTTAATTCAAGATTTACATTTTGATTTTTTCTTAACACGCGTTAACCTAGATTTCCTCATTAACATTGCCTTTTTCATAAATATTGTAAGTACTTGTCAATTTTTGAATGATTTTCGATAAAACACGCGTACGCTAACATTCTTCTGCGCAACAATGTAGATACATACGGCAATTTTTGCTCAAATTTGGGATCAACCAATGTGTCGTATCATCAGTACGGTTCATTGGGGAATTCTAACGATAAACCTAACGTTATATAGCGTTATAGCGTAAGTTCGAAGAAGCGGAATAGGCTTTTTAAATTGTTTAATTTTTTATTTTGCATTTGGAATTTGAAAAAAGATTCTCAACCTTTTTTTTTTTTCTTTTTGGCAAAATCATGATAGTTCGATTACATATACACGCGTTTGTTGTGAAATTTATTTTGAATATGGACCATACGATTATAAACTTTGGTTAATCGTCATAGGTATTTCCGCGACTTTTCAAGTTATAAATATTCCGAATCACGGTGCACGTAAATTCTGGTATGTTATATACTACACATTCATAGAACCGTTTATATTAAAAGAATTATTTATTTATTTATTTTTTATGTATTCTAAGGTGTTTTGGAAGATCGGGACAAATTGTTTCTTCCTCGATATTATTCGTATTGGTGACATTGTCGCTGATAGTTATATTATTTTGTTATATTCGGATTTTACAATCTCTCATGTCAAAAAGAGATGATGATGAATCAAGCATTACTAATGCTGATGACGAATTGGATAGCGCGGCTATGAGAAAGCGTGAAGAAATTGAAAAAAAAGAGAAAAGAGCCGCGAAAAAAATTATCAGCTATATGCTCGTATTTTTACTTCAATGGACTCCTGTACAGGTTCATCTTATTACGCGATGGTTTTACGTGAGTTTTTATAAAATTGTATTTTGAGATGAATTTACCTAGTTTTATTTTAAACCAAAAAAAAAAAAATTTCTTTTCTTTAGATTGATGACGCTTGGATTTATGTTTTAGCTGCTACAGGTATAGCGTTTTTTGCATAATAATCTTTAATAATGATACCTAATAAATGATAAATTATAATATTAATAATGTTAATAATTCTCTGAAATAAAAAGGTCAATTACTCGGAGGAATCGGTAACGCTGTAAATTATATATTAAATGAAGGCTACATTTCACGTAATTCTAGTTCGGAGAATGAAATCGTGACAAATTACGAAACATCGAATGACGATGAAAAATAATATGATTATGATATACCTTATGCCACTTAAGAAATTTATGAAATTTTATGAATTGTATGTAAAAAAAAGAAAGAAATTAAGAAATTTAATAAAGAATAAATAACCCGGGGTTCCATTTTTGATCCAATGATATTATTTGTCAATGATTAAAAGGTCACACAAAGAATATCACTATTCTAAGATTATGCACGGGTATAATTAATTTGGTAAACCTTTTGTTATTTTTTATTGATTTACTTAAAATTATTATTCCGAGTTATCATAAACTGTTACTGCGTCACAACGTGTATATATATATCTTTATTCCAAGTGTAAATTTAAATACCAATGGATTGTCGATTCGGTGTAAAGATCGTTTATGTAAAGATTATTGGTTATTTAAAGTAATTCAGACTCGTTTAACCAATAATTAAATTTAAATTCAAATGAAATAATTGGTGGTTATGCTTCACAACGTGAGTATCTTGGTTCAAGAGCAAATGAATTAGTAGTTGCTACAAAAATGGATAATCAATCCGTTAGATTTGGAGCGTTTCGAAGCACATAGAAAAAAACAATGAAACTTCTGATGTACGAGACATGCATGTAGCAAATAACGCAATTTAGTCAACAAAGATCGATTAAAAATGTTAAAATCCTGTTTCAGAATTAATTAAACCTTTTGTACTAAGATGGATAAGCTTCAATACCTTGTATACTGTGTATTGCCCCAATAAATTTTTCAGAAAAATAACGGGTCTGGATAATTTTTCCCAAGAGCTTTAAGGCCTTATAAAAATTCGAAAGTCTTTAATTTCGTTTACAAATAAATAAAAATAAAATATTAGAAGCTAAGTTTTGATATTCGAATATCAGAATATATTTAATATTTATAAATAAATGAAATTATAAAAATATTTGTATTTTGTTAAGATCAATTTAATTTATTATTTAAAATTATTAATAATTAAATTTCTATAAATATTCAAGTTCATTTTTACATTAACAGAGTTTTTAAAATGTAATCATAAATATTTTTTAAGTAACTTATTAAAGAAATATTTAAATTTATTTTAAGTAATAATAATAATAATAATAATAAAGCAATGTAATGTCTAATCGTTCACGGGTTGTTGAAACATTTTTGTGAAACATAAGAAATGACAAGTAATATAATCAGTCACAGATTAATTAGTAAAACCGAACATAATAGTTGTGATACGGTATAATAAATAGTTGTATAATTAATACTAAACTAAACCTAAAATAGCCTTAAACTAACCCTAACATCCATGTTTATATACGGTATATCACTTCCATTTTACTTAATACAGTTATAATTAAAATTAATTAATTAATATATAAACTCGACTTTATCATAACCGAATGTCGAATGCGCCGCTAATTAATTTCTAAAAATAGTTTTTATATAATAATCTTCAATTCTTAGTAGAATATATTTTTTTTTAATATATATTTTCAATGTATATTTCCAATATTTTTCTTTTATATGTTTTTTAATAATTTTAATATAATTCATAATTAATTTATTTTAAAATTTAGCTAAAAGTAGAAAAAGAAAGTATTAAATATTTAAATACTTATTTCAATAACATAATATTCTATTATACTAATATATTATTCTCTAGTTCTTAATTATTATTTTTTTTATATATTATCTTTCTATACATTTATATTATTATATTTTACTATTATTATTATTATAATAAGAGGTATTATTATTTTTTTAATAGCTTTAAGTTTTTTATTTTATTTTTTAAATTCTTTGTTTTAGTTTATAACTGATTATACTATATTAATATAATTTATTTATTTACCTTTATATTATATAATTTTATTGTATCATATATTTGATATTTTTTATTTTAAACTATTATAAATAATGAAAACTGGTTTAAAAAATTTTATAATAAAAATTAATATTAATAAAAATAATTAATATAAATTAAAAAATTAATTTAAAAATTAATATATATCAGTAGAATTTTTAAAATATATTTATTCTTTAGACTGGTTAACAAACAAATTTGTTTGTAAACTAAAAAAAAGTGAAATTATATAAAAATATAATTTAATATATATTTTATTAACTTTATTAGAAAAAATTTTGAGTTTATTAAAAGTTTTTTTTTTTAAATAATTCAATTTTTAAAATTAAGTTTTAAAATATTTATTATAATAATATTTTAAAAAATTTTTAAAATTTATATATTTGCAAACTAATTAAATTATTTTATTATTAGTAAAATTATTAATACTTCATGATAAATTTTATAATATTTTATTATAATTAATACAGTTAGATTTGTTTATAATCACTACTTTAATCAATCAAAAATCAATAATTATAAATAAATATAATTATAGTAAAATTAGTATTTTGCACGTTTTTATAATTTTCAGTTAAAATTATAAAATTAAAATTTCCTTTTTTTGAAAATTAAAGTTACACTAATATCTAATTATAGTAATTTCAAAAAATAGAAAAAAATATTTTTTTAGTGAAATAGGTATCATTTAAAAAAGCAATTTTATATCTAAAAAATATCATATGACATGTGATAATATATAATTTATTTTTTAATAATTTAAACTTATACAATTTTTTTTATTAATATTAATGTTTAGTATATAAGTTTTTTGCAATAGAAAAGGAAGAAACTACCAAAAAAATTTTTTATTTATAAGTTAAATATTATTTTTTTAATAAAATAAGTCTAGATTTAACATTAACTCAAAAAAAATTTTTTTGGTAGTTTCCTCCCTTTCTATTATAAAGAGCTCATATAATAGTAATTATAAAAAGAGTATTTCAATTTTAATGTTTTAAACTATAAAATATAAGGTAATTATAACTAATTCTATCTATATTATTAAAAATAAAATTTATTTAAATTATCAAAGGTTAATAAAAAATTTTTAAAAATTACAAATTTATAAATATAGATTCTTTTAGATTTTTATTATATAATTAAAATTAGAATTTATTATAATATAATATAATTTATAAAATTAATTAAAAAAAATTTTTAAAAAAATTTTAATTTTTATAAAATAAAATTTAATTTATAATAAATAAGTAGACAAATTTACCTATAAATCTCTATAATTTAAGGATAATAAAATTCTATATTTATTAAATATAATATTTATTTTAAAATTTAAATTTTTTATATTTTATAATTATTTTTTCTTTTATTATAAATATTTTTTATTAAATATTTAAGTTTTATTTATAATAATAAGTTTTTAAACTTAAATAATACTATTAAATATTTAAAATTTTATTATAAAATAAATATAAAGTTATTTAAGATTTTTTTTCTAATTTTTAAATCAAATATTTATTAAGTCTTTTATTATAGATTATTTTAATATAAAATAAGATTTATAATTTTTAGAATTAATTTTTTTAAAGATTATTTATTAATTTAAAAAAAGTAAAAAAATTAAAATATTTAAAAATTTAATATTATTGAAAAAATATTATACTTTAAATAATTATTCAATTTATTAATAACTTTAATTTATAGCTTAATTATTATATTATTATTATATTTAAATATATAAAAATTACTAAAAAAATCAAACTTTGAAAAA
The DNA here is from genome assembly GCA_910592005.1 of Funneliformis mosseae. NCBI lineage: Eukaryota > Fungi > Glomeromycota > Glomeromycetes > Glomerales > Glomeraceae > Funneliformis > Funneliformis mosseae. Next base: position 8,158 of record CAJVPP010000825.1, on the reverse strand, counting down.
TTTTTTAACTAAAATTAAAATTTTGCTATATTTACTTTAATAATATCAAGAACTAAAATATAATAAAAATTAAAATTTTATTAAAAATTCCTAATGTTTAATTTTTTTTAACAACTTTTCTATATAGTAATAGTATAATTAAGTAATTTTTAATTATATAGTTAAATTTCTATATAATAATACAATTTTATCTAAAAATAAGAGGTGGCTAAAGTTGGATTTAATCATAATATTTTGGTCAGAATTATAGCATTAAAGTGATAGTTCTAGTAACAAATAATATATAATAAATAAAAAATTATATACTAAAAAAATTTAAAGTTTTTAGAATATTTAACAAGAATGAAAAATAAAGATATAATATAGTGTAATAAATATTTTTATAAGTCACATAATCAAAACTAACTTTAATTATCCTAAAAATAGTAATTAAATAAAGTATAATTATATAAAAATATAAATTTTTTAATTATTTTAATTTTGATTAAACTTATAATTTTGTAATTTATAAAATCACATGATATATAACTTAAAAATCATTTTTTTTTGTAATATAATTATTTCACAAAAAATCAAATTAACTAATTCCTTGTAAAATTCATATATAATATAAATTTTTATCAAAAGAAATTTATATAATAATTATATATATAATAATATTCTGATTAAAATTATATTTTATCAAAATTATAATAATTATAAAGAGATCAATATTACTAATAAAATAAAATATTATAAAGAAAAACTCTTTCTTATTAGATTTTATCTAAGAATTTTATATAAAAAATATATTTATTTAAGAATAGCTAAGACTTAATTTATAAACAAAGTAATAAATTTTCTTTTCAAAATCTTTTTTTTATTTAACAAATAGTAATATTTTTTATTAAAATATTTTTCATCATTCTTCTCAACTATTATTCTTACTTATTTTCTTTTTTTTTTATTTATAAAAATACTTTAGATTTAAATAAATCTTATATAATGATTTTTCTAATTTGCTTCTTAAATTAACATATTCTTACATATAATCTTTAATATTGAAAACTGCAGAATCTTACATAGTATTTTTTGAACTTAATACATCTATATAATTTGAGTCTTATATTATATTAACTATTAATTTATAATCTATATACAAAATAAAGATTAGCATATATGATAATCAGGGTTAATACACTTAATTATTTTAGAATCTTTCAGAATCTCTCACTTTAACATATAAAAATAATGAGCAAAAATAAAGAATATGCTGTAACACTTATTTCTGCTAGTCAAATTATAGAAAATTTACATTTTAAACCATTTTGTTATAATTGGTGGTTTACACAACCAAATAATAAAACTTTTACATATACTTTTTTCCTTTTAATTCGATTAGAAATGAAAATTCTTACAATTTTGAACAACTGTAACTTTATAATCACAGTTGTAAAAGATGTACTGAACATCTTAACTCTCCCAGATTTTTTTGTTTTTCTGAAGAAAAGCAGTCAGGTGTATGCAGTTCTCCAACAGAAGCTATTAATGCCTGCTATAAAAAAGTATTTTGTTCAAATGCTAAGTTTCCTGAATCACCAATTATGGTTTTAATAATTCAAATATTGTAGAGAAATTACTTAGTGATATTATTTTTCGTCTATATATGTTCAGTTTAAAAAAACTAAAAATATTTGTGTTAGGAATGGAAAAATTAAAGAAACCAGAATAAAATTATGCGGGAGATGAATATAAATGAATTTTTCAATATAGTTCTAATAATAAAAAGTTAATTTTTATTCAGGAAATGGGATATGAAAAATGTACAGTTCAAATATTTATTGACAATACTTTAGTAAAATATTATAGCGCTAGTGATCCTAATAAAATTTGGTTAAATATTGGTAAATTTTCAAAATATACTGAAAAAGAACTTTTTGGATTAGAATATTCGTATACACAATTTTGTATTGAACAAGTATAAATTCCTTCTTATATAGTGTCACATTGGACTTCTGAAAGAGTTTTAGAAAGTTTTTATAAGTATCATTTGAAAAGAAGAACCCTATATGGAATTAGGTAATGTGACTTTTTTGATAAATAGTTGAATGAAGAGAGCAATATTATAGAATTACGAGGAGCTATTTTAAATTTGTATCTATGTAACTATGAAATTAGTGATCGAGAATGGTGTACTGGAAAGCATTTATTCAAAATGCAGAATGTACTAATATCACCTCTTTTGAAAAAGAAAACTCTAAGGTAAATAATCAAACTTTATTATTTGAAATATTTTTTTATTGATTATTTTTGTTATTTATTTTTCTAGTTTAAATTTTAGTCAAGAACACATAATGCACAAGTTAATAACGCAATATTACAAATACTATATAAATCTGGATTTCTCCAACCAAACCCACACTTAGAAAACCTTACTCATACATTCTGGTAAGCATTTCATGATACACTAAAAGGTACAGATAGAGGTCCAAATGGTCAAAGATGAATCCTTTCAATTATTGCTATACGATTTATATATCAAGAGCTAAAATCAAAATTAGGGGTTAGTTTATAAAAATAATATTGGTTATTAAAAAGACATTGAATTAAATAAAAGCATAATTTTAAAATCTTATAGGTTGCTACAAATACAGTATTAAAAGCCTGATAATATACATGTATTAATGAACCAAATGCATCACAAATACAAAAACCAACTATTACCATAAATAAACTAGGATAAAAAAAGAACAATTAGACCAATTTTTTTCTGATAAGGCTAATGTAATAATGAACTCATATAAAATAAACGCTACTACACAAGAACTAATTCATTATCTCAAAATATAAAACAGAATTATAGAAAAAATTTCAAAAAAATTATTTAATAGAGTAAAAAGAACAACCTTTTATAAATATTTACAAGGCAATAGATATATTTATCGTGAGAATTTGAGCAGTCAGTATTTAATATATAATACATATAGCTATGAAACATTTGATGAACTTATCAAATTTATCCAACATCACATTAGCAATCTTTATATTCAGGTAATATTCTCTATAATTTTGTAAAAAAAAATTATTTTTTACTAATAATTTTTTTTTTTAGAATCAACTAATAGATCAAGGAAAAAAATTACAACAATATTTTAAAAGAGAATATGAATCACATTTGACAGTAAATTCTAATAGTAAAACAATACATAATCAATATATTAACTATTGTCTTCTTTTTGCATTTGGTATATGTAATGAACAATATACTCATACATATTCAGATTGTAATATGATATTTCAATTTTTTATTGATATTAAAAAAAATACTTCAAATGATATATATGAAGAAATTCATAAATTGCGAGATCAAATTTTCTATTATTTGAGTCATCAAACACGCAAATAATATCTAAATGCTCATATTAACGCAAATTTATTAGATTTGAATAAAAAAGGTGCTATAATAATAGTAGATTATAAGATAAAAATTTTACCTAAAAGTTTCAAAGAAACCAAAAATGCATTTTTTGAAAAAAAAGGTTGAACATTACATTCAACTCTTATATATACACAAAAATCTGATCGCTAACTAGATATTCAAGCATATAATCACTAGTCAGCTGATTCATATCAAGATGTATGGTTTACTATGTCATCTTTGCATGCAGTAATTGAGTCACTTAAAATTAAATCAGAATGGATTACCTTTATTTCTGACAATGGGCTACACTATCACAACGCAGATCTAATGTTAATTTTAAGATATTGGAATGAATGGTATAATATTATAGTAAAAAAATAGATTTTTTAGAAGTGAGCGAAGCAAAAACTTTGATAGATTTTTACTATGCCCAGGTATGTATTGAATTGTCAAATAAATTAGAAAAATTATTATTTAATTTACCAATTTTTAAAATAGATTTCCCATGCAATAAATCATCATATTCAATTAGAATTTGATATTGGTGAAGGCATAGATATAGAAAATGCTATTAAAAGAATTCATGATACTTCAGTAGTACATTTGATGCCTGAAAGAAAAAAATGTATAATATTTTTTTTATATAAAAAATCAAATTTAGTATAATATAATAAAAAAAAAATTATTATAATTTAGAATTAGAACAAAAAAAAAATTCAATACCTAGAAATTCTAATTAGAATGAATGTCTTGGCTAATAGAAGGTGAAAATGCGAGATTTATCCAGGTTTGTGCAATGTCTAATATTGGAAAATGGAATAATTTTGAACCAGAAAAAATAGCAAAATTTAAAAAACAGATTCTTGAGAAACTTAATTCTCAAGTTTCAAATCATTCAACTCTGACTTCTGATTAGAATATACTATTACCACATGAATTAAGTATGTAAAAAAAAAATTGATTTGAAAATTGATTGTAATAATCTTTTATACTTGATTTTTTTGAGATAGAAGTCAATACAAGCTGTCTCACTATTGAAGAATTGAAATAAAAGTTAAAAGATTATGATATTAATACAATGGATATAAATAATAGAATTGTGTTGGCAGAAATTTTACAAAATATATTGGATGATGAGACATTAGAACAAAATAAAAGTAGGTATTTTTGTTTATAAAATTGTAATTATATTTGCTTAGACTAATCTTTTTTTTAAACCAAGATGCATCAAATACTAAAACTACTAACAATAATTTAGATTCAATTTATACTTTGGATTTTGTATTACCAAATGGCTAGGCTTTGAAAAAAAGGTAAAAATTTGATAAAAAAGAAGGGGAAAATGAATAAACAAACATATAATTCCATACCTTGAAGCATATTTTTTGGCTGGAGATATAGATAAAAGTGAAAAATATACAGTTCAAGAGATGTATAATGAGTTAAAAGAATTAAAAAAAGATGGAATTTTAGAAGAGAAAGAAATTTCAAAGTTTTCACGATTGGTAATTAGATAACTCGATATGCATAAGTCCATCGTAAAATACAAGCTTAACAAGCCTTAGCATAGGTTAATGATATATTAGAAACTTTAAAAATTTGATAAATAAATATAAAAATGTATTATTTTCATAAATAAAAGTTTGAAATATTGAAATTGCAAATTTACTCGTCATATTTATAAGCAGGAATCTAATGATATAACAAATAAAGTTTAAAGTTTTATTTAAAATATAGCACAAAAATACAAAAAAATATGCATGTGGTATTCTATTATTAGTAGATTTAATATGATATTTATGTTATACAAAATGATAGTTTTAACTTAATTTAAAAAAGGCTAATTAGGACTTATTTACTATATAAATATATGATCAGCATCTCAAATTAGAATAGTAGTTTTCTCTACTTTGCACACAGATTACAAATTAAGTGTAATTTGAATTAATAAAATATCTTAATATAAAAGTTATAGTCTAAAAAGAGTTCTTTTAAAACTTAATTATTTAGATTAAATAATAATATAATTTAAAATTAATTGAATATCTTAGCTAAAAACTTTAAAAGAGTTATTCTTCTTTTAACTTTTTTTTTAGATATTAATCTCAGTTGTTTAATACTAAAGTTATTTATTAGTTTATTAGTTTAAAGAATTAATAAATATTTAAAAGAAAGATAATGTAGTATTAAATATTTATTATTGAAAGATTAATCATTATTAAGATACAAATATTTATAAGAATTATAACTTTAATTATAATATTAATAAACTATAAAATGATTATAATATATACAATTAAATTTTATAGGATACTTTATAGTAAAAGCAAGAAAGTTACCAAAAAAAATTTTTTTTTATTTTTTAAGTTAAATATTATTTTTTTTTTTAGTAAAATAAATTCAGATTTAATATTAACTCAAAAAAAATTTTTTTGATAATTTTCTTCTTTTTTTAATGTAATGCATTCATATATTATATATCATATTATATATTGTATATCATATTATTGCTATATTATATTATAATATTACTTATAAGCTAATTTTGTTTTTTTATTTTCAAATATTTATTAAAAGCAAATCAAAAAAAAATTACATATGATAAAAATTAAAAAATTAATTTAAAATTTTTTAAAGAAAAAAATTAATCAAATTTTTTGAATTATATTAAATTAAAAAGTAAAAAAATGTTAATTTGATCTTTATTTTGATTATTATTAATATCAAAAATTGTAAAATAAGATCAATAATATCTTTTAAAATCAAAGTATTTTTAAAAATATAACATTTAAATTATTAATCAATTCTCTTTTATCAGATTTTAAAGTCATTATTATTCTTATAGATAAATAATTTATTGCTTTTTTTAATTAATCATTTATTAATTCTTTACTATAATATAAAAGTTCAAATTTGATATTAGTCAAATAATTTGATTTAATTATGATTATTTTTGTATTACTAATCTAAATTTTATGATCACTAATTAACCATTTAAGTATCAAAAAATTTTACTTATAATTAAAATAAAAAGAATTATTTTAAATAATTAAAGTATAAGTTCAGCTAAATAATAAGAATTATTTAATAGAATCTTACTATAATTCAACATATACATATATTTAATATAAGGTAAATAATAAAATGCTAAATAAATTTCAAATCAGTGTAATTAAAAATTAATTTATAATCTTCTTACTTATTATGATTAAGATTTTACTATAATTTATTATAATTAAAGTAATATTTCTGAATCTTTCATTATATAATCTACAATTTATTTAGTTAATAATAAAATTTAAATATAAAAAAAAATAATATAAAAAATTTATACAAATTTTTATATTAAAAATGTATAAAATAATAAAATAAATATATCAAATGCTGAAATTTAAGATAATAGTTATTAAATATATGTATTATTAGAATTTTGAATAAATTTATATAACATATGTTATTATTATTATCTTAATTATATAAATAAAGCAATTAACTAAAGTTATTGTATTAAATTTAAGTAAGTTATATGCTAGACATATCACATATTATTTATGGTAAATAATATTTATATAGATATTGATAAGTTGATCAATCTAATTTATATACTTTATCATCACTTTTTTAACTTTACGTATAATACAACTGTATGATATTACTAATATTTTTAAATTTTTATCTTACACAAATTATTTATTCACTTCTAAAAAATATTTTATAAGTTTTAAAAGTTAAACAGTTTGATAGTTTAAGAAAATCTCTTCAAATATGTTATCTATTATATGTCAATTTTAATATGTAAAAGTATTATAAATAATTTTAATATATTAAACTAACTTAAGATTTATAATTTTATTATGTTTTTATTTAGTTTTAAAAAGTTTTTCTTTTTTATTTAAAAAATATGATACTAAAATAAAAATTTATATTATAGCTATTTTATTTATTATTAAGATAAAATATTAATTAAAAATAATAGTGTATTTAAATTTTTTATTAATATATAGAATTATTTAATATAATAAAATTTTTTGTATAATAATTATATTTTTCAAATAAAAGTTTTATATTTTAGTTTTTAGATCAGTTTTAAATATTAAAATGTATTTCTAAAGTGAAGATATAAATTATTTTTTCATTAAAATATAATATTGTAAATTAAAAAGAAATTTTATTAGATAATTTAGTATTATTTTAAATGTATAAATTTTTTTTTATCAGTAATAATAAGATTTTAATAAAAAAATTACTTTTTTTTAAATTTTAAAATGATAAAAAATATTGCTAATACTCAATTTATTTTTAAAAAATCTTCAAAATATTAATACTTTTTTGATAATATATTTAAACATAAAGAAGATTTTACTTTTTTTAAAAAATCATAATTCATTTGAAACTGCTCATTCATTATTATAAGATTTAATAAATAGTAATAAAATAGTAATAGTAATGAAAAATTAGAAAATGATTTAGCAATTTTATTTATTATGTAAAATGTATAGAAAATACAGAAATAGAATAAGAAATAAATATATTACAAATAATAAAAATAAAAAATCTGCTTTATCTACTTATATAATAATATACAGTGGCGGTCAAAAAAATTGCATCACCTGAATACAAATCTTAAAATTACAATTTCTTGAGATTAAGAAATCGCAGTGTTATAAAACTTATTTAAGGAGTTCGTCATACCCTATTTTATCAATCTATATAATCTTTTTTTTAAGAAAACAAAAATTATTTTTCGCGAAATGTAAA
>CAJVPP010000824.1:0-25816 GCA_910592005.1 Funneliformis mosseae | reverse complement strand
TTTTTATATAATAATTATATTATTAACATTAATATTTTATTTTTTATTAAAAAATTAATACTTTTTTTTTATATTCGCAGGCAAATTTGCCTGCTCTACAGTTTAAGAGATAATAAAGAATATTTTTTTGTATTATATTTTAAGAAAAAAGAAAAACCATTCAAGATTCAACTCAACTAAAGAAAAGAGTTATTTTAACACATGCACAAAAATATCAACTCTGTTTAGATTTTGCAAAAACATTATGACCCACTCAAAAAGAACTTGTCATTATATATAAAATCAAGTAAAATACTATTTCTGATATTTTAAAAAAAAAGATAAATAGTTGCTTGTGAATCTTGATTCAAAAAAGGCAAATAAACAAAGAGAAAAATTACCTTACTTTTCATAGGTAGAGAAGGCTCTTGAAATATGAACAACAAATATACTTGCTGTAGACCTTGTTATTAATAGTGATATTTTATGTAAAAAGACAAAAAATTTTATATAAGAATTTGAAATTAATAATTTTACAGCTTCTAATAGATGGATTAATAAATTTAAACAGCAATATTATTTAAAAGAATATGTTAAATAAAGTAAAACAAAAAGTATACCATTAGAAACATTAGAGAAAGAAAGAAAAATATTACATGAAATTATTGAAAATTATGATTTAAATAATATTTTTAACTATGATGAAACAGGTATTAATCCTAATATTTCTGTTTATTTCAGGATTATATTAGGATCTTGAACCTTCAAAAACTTTAGCACAGAATCTACTTTCTGGAAAATAAAATCTAAAAAGTGGATTACTCTTCTTCTTACATGTAATGCAACTAGAACTAAAAAGTTAAAGTCACTTTTTATTCATGCATATCAAAATCCACAAATATTACGCAAAAAAAAAATGAATTACCAGTTAATTATTACTGAAATTTAACAGCTTGAATGCAAGTTTCAGTATAGAATAATTACCTTACAAAATTGAATATACAAATGCAATTACAATAGCGTAACATTTTCTTACTTGTTAATAATACTCCAATACATTTTATAGATGAAAAAGTGAATTTAACAAATGTAGCTGTACACTTTTTACTGTCAAATACTACAGCCCATTTATAGCCTTATAATGCAGAAATCATCAATTTTTTTAAGGTTAGTGATATTTTTATTTATTTTTTATCATTTTATTAATTTGTTAAATAAAAATATATTAACATTAATTTTAAAATATTTAGGTATAATACTGGAAATTACTTGTTAAAAATAGAATTGAAGCATATAAAATTTCATAGAATTAAATAAAAAAACTATTTCTTTAAACATTCAGAATGTTATTAATTTCAGTAAAGAAGCTTAGAATTCTTTAAGCTAACAAACAATTTTTAATTATTAAAAACATATAAGAATCCTTTTACCAGATAAAATGAATGAAATAGATAATAAAATTGATAATAAAATCAAAAATCAAGCAGTTTGTAATAAAATGAAATTACAAAATCTAATTTATTAACTTTCATCTGATGATCCTATGGATGTAGAAGAATTTCTTCATATTAATGATAGTTTAAAAGGTAGTGAAGGGTTAACTGATAATGAAATTATATCTATGATAAAATCAAATAATAATGAATTAGAAATAGATCAAAATAAAAGGCCTTTAGAAGTAATTTCAAAAAAGAAAACTTTAGGTTATTTAGATAATTTTGTTGTATTTTTGAATATTTATCAGATGTTTCTATTAATCTAAATAAATTAAGTATATTGCAAAAATTAAGGCATCAGATATTGAAATCATATATTAATATTCAAATTAAATTACATTAGATAATTTCATTAAAATTTTATAATATGTTAAATATGTTGTAAATTCTTTGTATATAATAATATTAATATAATAATGAAATATCAATAATTACATTAGCAATAATCAATTGTTATATTTTAATTTTAATTTATTTGTTTCATTTTAGCTGAATTATTTAATGATGATTAGTAAAATAATTTAATAGATGATTTAATCTTAAACGCTAAGATAGAAAAGATTGAATATTTAATTATAATATAACAAATATATATAATACATTCAATATTTAAAAAAGCATTAAAAGGTTTAAAAATCAAAAAATAATCATAAAATATATAAATGTAATTTTATTAATTTAGCTATAGCTGTATAAAAAAAAAAATTTTATATACTGATATTAATCAACATATAATATAAATATCGGTATATAAAATTTTTTATAATATACCGATATTTCAATCTACTGATAATTTCTTTTCAAATTGATAGCATAAGTACATTGAAATTCAACTATAATAAATATAAAATAAAATAAAATAAAAATAAATAAAAAATAAATTATAATTTTAAAAAATAAAATTCAATTATTAAATTGCATTTGATTTTTTTTTCTTTTTCTTTTGTTCATTTTTTTCAAAAGAATTTGTATTTTTTATATTTATAAAAGTCTCTAAAAATAAATTACTATGTGTAAAAAATACCAACAAATGCTTAACACCAAAATATAAAAAATTACTATGTACAAGTAAATTTGATTTAAATGCTAAAATATTTTCAGATTTTAATTTTACTCTTATATTGAGTTGTGAAAATATCACAGTACTACCTTTCTAATTACCTAATAGTATAAACTAATAAAATTCATATTTATCATCATCACAATTAATATAATAGTTACAAATGATATTGAAATTTACTATGTATATTTTAAATATCTTAAACAATTTTTTTTTACCTATATATAATATAATAAAATAAGCATAAATAAAAATAAAGTTTATTAAAAATAATGATTTTTAAATTAAATAATTTAACTAATCTGGAAAATAAAGATTACTTAAATTATTAAATATTGACAGATAATAAAATTCCATTATATCTAAAATATAATCTGCTAATTTATTGATATTATATAATATTTTATTAACGCAACTATTAAATTAAATATATATTAAATTAATAATATTAAAGTAATAATAATAAATAAATAATAAAAAAAATTAATTATATATCATGAATGATTCAGGTAATCTTCTTCATATTTGTCCTTTTTATTTTCACAAACATAATTTGAGATTGATAAACTACTTTATTATTATTACGAAAAATTTCAAAATGTTGTGTAAATAGCTGAGTTTTTATGACTGAAGGTAATGCTATTATTATTTCAGATAGTGATAGTAGTAGTGGTAATGCTATTAATAATGCTATTAGTACTGTTATTGGTATTACTTCTGATGGTGCTGATATTATTTCTACTTATTATTAATAAAAAAAATTTAAATTTCTTTAAATTCTTATACAAAAAAAAAACAAAATTATCTGATAAGATACCTGAAGATAAATAATTAAATTCCTTAAATTTTAAAGGAGTTTGAGATAGATTGTTATATATGAATCTAATATAATTAAACTGTATTATCTGCATTCTAATTAAATTTATTTTTTCTTTAGGTATTTCGAATAATTGAAATAACGTTTCACTATTTTCACTTATACAATAGTAATTTTCTATATAATAAATTTATTATATTAAAATTAATTTTAAAATAAGCATAATAAAATTATAAATCAAATAAATTTAATGAAATATTATCTTTAATTATTTTAAAATTTTGTATGTTATAAGTAAAAAAAAGAAATTTACACTCTTAAGATCTTTATTTTTTGATCTAATCTTAATTTTAACCAAAGGATATTCCTTTAAATCTAACTTTTCATTATCAGAATTTTCTTTTTTAAATTCCTGATATTCTTTAAATAATTTCGTTTCATATAACAAATTTTTTTTTTATTTGAAGTTTTTAATTGTTTTTTATTTTATTATTATTATTGCTACTGTTGCTGATAGTGGTAGTGGTAGTTATCATTTTGCTTCTCTTTATTTTGCTGCTACTGCTGCTGATGATGGTAGTAATGATAGTGAGAGAGTTGATTTTCCTAACTATTCTTTATAAACCTGAATTCTTCTACATATTTCAGTAATAATTCATTTAATTTATTTTTAAAAGAAGAAAATGAATTTTTACTCTTCCTTTTGATATTTTTTATACAAGAGTAAGAAATATGCATTAAAAATTTATTGGAAATATCATGAACCACCTAACAAGTTTCTTAAATATATTCATTATATTTAAGTAAAACTACTTTATGTAGCTTATATTTATGCAATTGATCTTTGGATATGATTAACATTGATTTTAAAAATTGAGACAGCATAATTTCTTTAATGTATTTTATAATTTTTTTGGTTAATTCTCTCAAATTTCCTGTTATTGCTGATGATGGTTTTGATGGTAGTAGTTATATTATTGTTATTATTAGTGTTGTTGTTAATTCTAAAATTCTTTCTTTTAAATTTTTAATCATAAAACTAAAGTTTTTAAATTCTTCAAAACATCTAAGTTAACAACTTTATCAATATCATTAGATACTGATGAAATAAGATCTACTTTACTTCTAATACAATTATTTATTGATATTAATTTATAATTTTAAAAATTTTTGTCAGATAAATGTTATATATCTTCTTGTATAAATAGATTCTTACGTAATCTTCTTTATTCTTTAATCAAATTTTCAGATAAGATATTCTAATTATTAAAGATATTAATTATTAGTTAAATTTAATTTATCATTTGATATTATATAATAAAAATATTTTTAAAAATCTATTATGTTTTTGAATAATAATACTTGACTATAAATAATTTAAACTTCACATTATATTCTCTATACTGAGAAAACATAGAATACAAAGCTTTATATATTTTTTCATAAAAGATCATTTTAAAAAATAAAAAAAAAAAATAATAAAAATCTATTATATTTTTGAATAATAATGCTTGACTATAAATAATTTAGATTTTACATTATATTCTTTATACTAAGAAAACATAGGATATAAAGCTTCATATATTTTCTCATAAATAGATTATTTTAAAAATAAAAAAAAAAAAATAATAAATAAAATAAAAAAAATATATATTCTGAAAATTTGATTAGAGGTTCTTATCACTTTTCTATCTACTTACTCCTTTCTATTATTTCTTGAAATTACTGCTTGAAGTATTTGGCTTAAACAATTCATAATTTATTTGAATTTATTAAAAAAAAATAAAAAAAATGAAATGTCATTTAAAATATAACTTTCAATGAAATTAAGCAGCCAACAAAAAAAAGTAAAAATAAAATAATAATTATTGTAATATTTAAATTTAAAAAAAGATTATCATTAAAAAAAAGATTTAATAGAAGTTTAGGTTTCTGTTTGGGTAATTAGCAATTTATTAAACTAAAAAGGTTTAAATATCGATCTTAACCTGACAAATCTATCTGTAATATATAATAAAAAAATAAAATAATAATTATTACAATATTTAAATTAAAAAAAAAAGATTATCATTAAAAAAATAATGTAATAGAAATTTGGGTACCTGTTTGAGTAATTAGCAATTTATTAAACTAAAAGGGTTTAAAATATGATGATCAGAAAATTACTGATTAAAATCCCATTTTATCCTTAACTTAATCTGATATTTCTCTGATATTTCTATTATTTTCTATTATTTAACTCTAATTAATGTTGATCTTAATCTGATCAAAATTTTGATCGTTTTTCAAAAAAATTTAATAAGAAATTTTTATTATATTGAATTAGAAATTTATGTTGTAAAATTTGAATATTAAATTTTAAATGAATAATATTGACAATAAATACTAATAAATTTACATTTAATTAGAAATTTAAATTTTTTGTAAATTAAATTTCAAATAAATAATATTGATAATAAATGCTAACAAATTTATATTGAATTAGAAATTTGAATTTTTCATAAATTAAATTTCAAATGAATAATATTAACAATAAATGCTAATGAATTACATTAAGTTAGAAATTTAAATTTTTCTATAAATTAAATTTCAAATAAATAATATTGACAATAAATGCTGACATATTAGGATTTGAATTTTTATAAATTAAATTTCAAATGAATAATATTGACAATAAATGTTGACATGTTAGAATTTAAATTTCAAATGAATAATACACTACTTTTAGAAAAGTATCTAGTCAACCAAAATAATATTTTATTTATTTAAGATTTTCGATATAAATAAAACATTTAATATATTTAATATTCAGTAGGTCATCCTTGGCTTCTAATATATGCTTTGATTCTATATGACATTTTTTCTATAAGTTTAATATAGGTTTCAGATGAAATTTTATTAATCTAGACTATTGATCTAGCCAACTTTAGATCAGAATACTATTATAAACTATCTTGTATACTTAGATTTAAAATACTTTATAGACTTTGAGCTTAAATCTATTTACTAGCAATGTTATTATATGTAAAATGATTTTTAACCACTCTAATAAGATCAGAAGACATTAAAATTTTCATAAAATTCTTTATATAGATATTTAGATTTAGTTTATTTACAGTTTTTTTGCTAATTTTATAACACCCTTTCAAATTAAGATATTTTAAATTAAGACATAAACTAGCAATCTTTTCAATAGTCATATTGAAAATTTCATAAAGGTAAAATCGAGATGTCGAAGTCTTAGATAAGAATAAATAATATTATAAATTGATAGTTTAGTAAATTCTATTTAATGAGAAATATTTAAATATTTTAATTTATAATATAATCAAGCAATTGCATATAGACTTTTACCAGTTATTATGCCTATATTATAGAATATATACTTGTCCTTTTGCAAATTAAGATATTTCAGATTAGGATATATTTCTGCTATTCAATTTAATATTTTATTACTAAATCCTATATTATAATTAAAATCTAAATAGATTATATTTAAAAATCATACGTAATATTATTAAATTTTTTATCTGAAGTGAATAGTAGTATGAAATTTCTAGATAAATTAGATTTGAGCTATAAATCAGATTTTGTTTCTACTTACTAATTTCATAAATTTTTTAATTAAAAGTGATATTTATGTTTCTACTGTAGCTCAATACATTTTTATAGAATAGTAACACTATATTTATATCATAATTAGTAAACAAATAGAGTAGGATAGAAGAATTTATCTATCAATAAGAAATATAAAATATGTTCTAATAATTCTGATATAATAAAAATTCGTGAATATGTTATAAATAATATGTTATATTATATGTATATTTTTAAATGAAAAAAAATAAAGTTAGCTATAGCATAAAGTGATCACTGTTTTGAACTCAAGAAGTTAATTAATCTTATTTTTGCTATATATATTTTTTTTGAATCTTTTCTTTGAGTTTGACGCTTCTAAATCTTTTTCTAAATTTTTTAATGCTTAACCATATTTATTATCTAATTAATAATCAGATAAACTAAACTCAAATGAACTAGTTTTAAATGAATTAAATTCTGATATACTTGATTTAGATGAATTAGTCTTAGATAATGAACTAGACTTAATTTAGATGAACTAATCTCAGATAATGAATTAGACTCAAATAAGATGAACTAGTCTTAGATAAAATAGAATTAGGTAAAATATTGATTAAGGCTATTAAATACTTTTGATCATTTTCTATTTTGATTATTTATTATGTTAAACTTAATATTTTTAATTGAAAATAAAATTTTAGTAATATACACAAGTAGGTGATCTAGTTCTTTTAGGACTTTATTACCCTAAACTACTAACTGCTTTCTTTATTTTAACCTTTCTCAGTTATGCCTTCTTTTGTTACTTATGAGGAATAGTCTTATCTAAATTATCTCAACTGAATTAAAATCTTTGAACGACTCAGATAAATAAAAGAAACCTTTACATTTTTTGATATTTGATAAGAGAACTATTTTATTTATTAAGTTGACTATAGTATTTTTATTTACACATTTATCCAGAATTTCTAATTTAATTTTTAAAGATTTAACATCTCTTTCTAATCTTTTTATTCTTCTTTCTAAAGTATTATGTTAGGAATAATAATTCTCTAATTATTTTTTTAATGTCTTATTTTCATTGAAAAGTACACTATACGTTCCTATATTTTGCTCATTTAGTCTAACTATTTTAGCTAATTTTTTTGTATATCTGATAACTTCCTGCTCGCTATGTATACTATCAGATAGATACTTTTGATCAGTTGTCATTTTTGTGATATTTTATATATATTATATCTTACCTCAAGTGAAAAAATAAAATTATGCATATTAATGATCATTATTCTAAATTAGTTAGATAATTAAAAAGTTATTTTTACCATATGCATTTTTCTTTTTAATTTTTCCTTTAGGCTTAACGCTTTTGGATCTTTTTCTGAATCCTTTTATATTTAATTATACAGTCAAACCTCTCTAAATGCATCCTCTATAAATGCACACCCTCTTTAAATGCACACAATGTTCTGGTCCCAAGCTTAGGACTTAGAGGCTAAATGCACCCTCTAAGTTCTACACGTGTAAGAAATTTTTCTGTCCTTTGATATGACAATTTGATCTCTAAATGCACGTCACGTGACTATTTTATAAAATAATAGGACCGTTGAAAATTTGATGTTTTTTTTATTTATTAATTTAGTACACATGCAGCTTTATTTTCAGCCTTGACTCTTTAGTATCATTATAATCTTGCATGACTTGACGATCCTAGATTTCTTCAACCATTGAATCGTTTGGGGGTGAGTCATATGAAAAAAAAAATTTTTAATATTTATTTTTTAAATCAATTAATGTAACTAACAACTAAAATCATTTACCTTTTGTAGTTATCAAATTCTTCAAGCATTGATCGTTCGGAGGTAAGTCCTATAATATTTTTTATATTTTATATTTTTTTTTTAATCAATCAAACAAACAATTAAATTACTTACCTTCTTATAGCTACCAGATTCTCAAGTATTGAATCGTTCGAAGGTGAGTGCTATGAAAAAATATTTTAATATTTTTTTATTTTTTAATCAATCAAAAAATCTAATATTAAATTACTTACCTTCTTGTAGCTACTGGATTCTCAAGCATTGGATTGTTCGAAGGTGAGTGATTATATTATAAAAATTTGTTAAAATGTATATTTTCCATTAATGCATACCCTCTCTAAATGCACTCTTTTACTCGGTTCCGAAGGGATGCATTTAGAGAGGTCTGACTGTATTTATTATTTTATCAATATTAAAATTAGATGATTTAAATAAACTGATCTCAGATGAAGTATTTATGAAATTTTTGCTATAATTGTAATACCTAATAGCAAGTAATTCATTTACATTTTCTTTTATAGTTATCATTAGAAAGTTCACTATTTACTTTTGTATTTTACAGGTATTCTCATAGAATCTGCTCATCTAGTTCTAATAATTTAGCTAATTTTTTTATGTATTTGATAATTTCCTACTTGCTAAGTGTATTATCAGATGAATACTTTTAATCAGTTATTATTTTTGCATTATTTTATATATGCTATATTTTGTTTAAGATGAAAAAATAAAATTCCTAATAATTTGTTATATTTATGATTGGTGAAAGAAAACACTGTATAGTAAATTTTATATATTAATTATAAAGAAATAAATCAAAAGCTAAATATTCTAAAGATCTTTTATTGAAAGAAGGTAATATCTAATCCATTTATATAATTAGTTTTCATCAAAAAATTTGAATAAAAAAATAACAAATTATCATTTACCTTCTCTTAGACACAAGAAGATTATGATCAATTTTCATTAAAAATCTTAAATAGTGTAACAGAATTGGATTGATGAATGTGACGCAATATATTACAGATTTAAATGTTAGACATATCAGACATATTTGATATATTTGATATATTTGATATACTGGACATATTAGATATATTTGATATCTTTGACATATCAGACATATTAGATATATTTGATTTATTTGTTATATCTGTCTATATATTAATTTAATATAAATAGAAAGCGATAAAATCATATAAACTTAAGTTCGCTTTTAGTTTACTTTTAGTTTTCTTTTAATTTTGCTTTTAGATACATATCTGGTAGTTCTTGTAGAGGCATCTGGTCTAACATTTCACTAGTACTTTAACTCTTCTGATTTCTCATATTCTTTCTTATTTTCTTATTTTATTATTATTATTACTTATTATTATTATTTATTATTAATAAACATATTATTACACTTTTGAATCAATTGAGCTATTTCACTTTTAGTCTTGTCAAAAGTACACTACCGTATAAATTATAAATCTTAAGATAAACTAAATTAAATCACTATATAAACTTAAAAGAATCACCACTTGAACACCTCATCTAACTGTCGTAATTAGCAAGAATTGCACGTTAACAATAGTTTCATTTGATTAGTTAAATATATAAGAGTATTATTATTATATTAGTGAAATTAATCTGTTTTTTTTATCTTTACCTAGTTGTTATGAAACCCTTCAAGGTAAATTATTTATTACGTTATATCTTTTTATTAATTTATGATGACTCATTACTTATCTGCATGTTAACTTTCGTAAATATTAGTAATGAGAATTATTTCTACCTCCATAGATTCTACAAGCATGATCAGCATTTATCTTCCTTAATTTAATCAAAGTAATTTCATATTAACTAAAGTGAGATTGATAGGATTTACATTAATTATATCACTTTTATTTTTTCGTAAGAAGGAAAATTTTTTTGATATTGCTTTCTGAATTCAAATAAAAAAATCTTTTACTTATATTGGATTTTTTTTATTGAAAGAAAAGATTGAAATTTCCCTATTCCTGTTACTTCTTTAGTTTTATAGTAACCAGTAGAATATTAGGAATAGTTAGAAATATATTAGATTTCATCTAATACTTTATATTTATCAATACAAAGATCAGCATATCTGCTGATCACATATATAATATTATTATTACATTAATTAGATCTTCTTTATAAAGTGACAAGAATAATCATATTTTTCAAATCTTTTCTTAACTAGTTCTAAGTAAAAATGTTCAGACTAATTGATATCTTCAAATTTGTTAAATATAAGCTATTATGCCTGAATTTTATTCGATTCAGTATTAATATAAGAAATTTTAATCGCTTATTTTTAAAATGATTGGCTTCATAATTCTGTAACTTTTTTCACAATAAAGTAAGCTAAGAATTTCTGCAATTAGATTGAATATGAAACTACCCAAATCATATAAAATTTGTTTTATTTTTTCAAATGAAAAATTATTATCTACAATTTCTTAGGTAATTTTATTAATAGTATCCTTACCTTCTTTATACTTTTCAAAAGATCAGATAGGAATGAGAATTTCTACTTATTTTTTAGTAAACTTCAATTGTCAAAAATATGCTTTAATGTTGTCAGCATTGAAAATTTGCCTAGAAAAATGATTTACAAAGTCATTAGATTTAATTTTATGTAGATCATATTAAGGAAGATCTTGATTGATGTATTGCATTGGAAAATCAGACTAATTTATTTAATTTGAAGGATTTATAAAATTTACCTGATTTGACTGTTTCTTCTGTATTTTCTGTACAGTCTGTTTATTCTGTTTACTCTATTTCATCTGTAATTTCTTTAACAATTATAACTTATTTTATTTCTTTTTATTATTTTTATAATTTATATTATTTTTATTATTTTATTATATTTAAGTATATTTTTATATATATTTATATTTAGTAAATTTATAGCATAGCAAGTAGTTAGCTGTAGCAAATTAATTTTGTATAAATAGAATAGCTTTTTGCTTAAGTTGTAAATTAACTCAGCTGTAAGTTTATAAACTTCTCTGCAAGTTTATTAACTCTTTTGCAAGTTCAAGTTATAAATAAAGGAATCAACTTAAATCTATATAAACTACTTTTCCCTTCAATGTTATTCTTTACCTAGGATTATTGTAATACTCTACATTAACTTGCTATTGAGTTTGTCATTACAAGTTCGACTAATATATCTTAAATTCTAAGACGTGATAAATTATCAAGTTGATTCAAATATAGTGGATACCTATAAGACTTAAAGAAAATCTTAAGGTCAAAAACTTCAATGAGTAAAATCAACTGCCACAGTCACTCAATTTAAACGTTAAGATAAACAAAAATGAACCTGGTGATAATATAAACTCTTACCTTATAATTCTTCAAGTTTTTATTAATCTTCTCTATATATTCAGCTAGTTCAGATAACAAAGTTTTAGGAGTCTATTTATAGTATTTTATGTAATTTGTAGTAACTTTTAACATATTATTTTTTGATATAATATGATCAAGTATATTAAAATATACTGATTTTATATTATGTATAAAAAATTCAATTCAAAAAAATATTTCAATAATTCACTATTAATGATCAGTAAAAATTATCAGAGAGAAAAAAGAGAAAAAAAATATATTTTCGTAATTTGGCTTATATTAGATATGTAAAAAATAATAATAATTTGAAATTATATATTGTCTAATTATAAAAAAAATCCTCTTATTTAAACATCTCATTTATAAACTGATTTCTTATTTATTCTTTATTAAAGTATATTATTTTTTTAGAGTATGCTTATACTTTTTTGCTATTTTTCATTATTTTAAATATATTTTCAGGATTTTCCATATTTTTAAATTCTTAAAGATATATTTTTTCACTTATTAACCTTTTTTTCTAGTTATATAAAATAAATTATTCAAGTCTATTTTATTTTTTCTAGCAAATTTGATAACTTTTACATCTTTTATCATTTTGTCTTGATATTTCTAAGATAAGTTAACATCTTTTTCTGTAATAGTTATGAAGATATCTGAATCTTCACTGTAAATAATAACCCATTTTTCTGAAATGTTTTTTGTATTGTTGTCTAGCATTTCTTTTAACTACAGATCTCAAAGATCATTACTTAGGGACTCTCTTAAGACCCTCTTTTTAGGTTTATAAAATGTGTTAAACTTAGTTTCAGGTTTAGATTCAGACTTACTGATTACTGGTTTAGATAGTTCAAAAGTCTTAGAAGTCTCAGATGTTTCAGATGTTAAGGCAACTATAACTTTTATTTATTCTGTTACATAATTGAAAAGAACTTAGGTTAAATTATCCTATTTATCTACTTTCTTATTCCTTTAAGAGAAGATTCTCTTCTGACTGAGGTGTGATTATTTTCTAAAGAATAGTTTCTGATATATTGAATATAGATATATCTGTAGCTTATTATTAGGTAACTCATCTTGAGATATATTAAAAAAATTCTTCAATATCACCTAAGTTAGATTTACAGAACTTAATTACAATTTTAGAACGATCAAAATACTAATATATTTTTATTTATTATCTTATAAATATGTCTGATCAATACCAATTAGTAAAAACTTCTTTTTTAAAATAGTATTGTTAAATGATTTTTTCCCATTTTCTCTATACCATTTAAGATATTTTTGATATAATGATATACAACTTAACTTTGTTACTTTATTCTTAAATCATAAGAAAATATGTTTGATTATAAATCGAATATGATTAAGTAATTAGTTTCACATTAGATTTACTTTAATTTTAGTAAAAGAAATTTTTCTGATTTAATTTTGATAAATCATAATTAAGAAAGTATAATATGATTACTTCTAATATATCAGAATGGTCTAGAATTTCTCCTAGCCAGTCAAAATATGATATATTATTCTTATAGCATGTTGAGACAAAACAAACTATACAAGAAACTTCTATATCTATTTTGAGCAAAATATCCTAATTGTTTATAACTATATATCTAGTAAAATCATTTATATGCTTAAATTTAAGACCTTTTTGTTCTATAAATACTTTTTTTTCTGTTATAAAAGATTTAAAATATCTATTAAATTTATATCAATTACCATTAAACATACCTGTTTATTCATAACAATAAACTTTTAAGCTTGAATAGCACTATTAAAATGTCTAAGAATTTTTTTTAAATCTGATATTATATAATAAAGATATTGTCCTAAAATTTTGTCATCAATAAAATTAATAATAATATTTTTTTTACACTGTTATAGTGTAGATTTTAGTACTAAGATTATTTGAGATTTCTTTTGTAATTTTTATATTAAATATATTTACTAGTTTTAAATATACTCATTGAGTTCTTTATTTTTATTACAAATTATATTTAATATATGTTAGAGAATCAGATTCATAATTTCTTTATTAATTTCTGATACTGGTTTAACTAAAAATCCTAAGAAAAGGTTAAAGAAATTTATAACTGACTGAAAAATGTTTATAGGATAAAGAAAAAAATTATAATCTTTGTAAATAATTAAACTTTAATAACTGTTCAGTCTATCAAAGATTTTAACTTTACTACTTCACCTTCATATTCGATTATTTTAATCTCAAACTTTATAAGCTTTAGCTAGTCTCTATATCAAAATAAAGCTTATTTTCTGAATCTTTATATTTTAATAATCAGATTAATATTTTCTTTTGAATATAAGTGACTGTTGATTAAATTGCCTCATAAACTTTAGTACAGGAGAATTTCTTACCTAAAGTATACATATATACTAAATTCTATTATACGAAATGGTCATTTAGATTTAAAATTCTAGAAGCTAATAGGTTTTTTCTTAAATCAAAGCTGTCTCACTAAAAATAAGCTTTATTAAAGATTTTTTTTCACCTGGTAACTTTTCCTGATCTACATGATAACAATGAAAATTATAAAATTTTTATATCAAATAATATATGCATTTTCACTAGTATATTTTTAGTCATATAATGAATAATATGATAGGTTTATTTATTTAAGAGAAAAAAGTTTAGAAAATGATTTTGATGAAAATAAAAGACTAAATCCTTTAATGCTAACTTTTTGAGTAATATTTTTACCAATTTAAATTCAACCTCAGTGATTTTGTTATTTATATTATTATTATATCTTTTAACTTCTAATTTTAAAATAACTAAAAGAGGGCTTTTATGATTTTTAATTCATCATTAGGTGAATGAATTATGAAATCAAAAACAGTTCTATTTTTTGGATAAATAGTTTTTTTCATATGAACATCTCTTTAATTTCTTTAATAAATTTAGGCATTCTAACTATTTGTAAGAAAAATGATCATTTTTTGCGATATTATTAATAATACCTTTTCTTGCAACCTTTCTAAAAGTTTTTTATGAACAAATTCAGTAAATATTGCAACTTAGAAGATATTTGAAAGTTTTATGCTAAAAGTTGATATATAGAAAAATATTTTTTTCATTATTACTGTTGGCAATAATTATAGTTTTTTATTTTACTTTAGAAATATTTCTAAATAAACATTTCTAAAGTATTGCAAAGTGTGTTTTTAGCCTGCTTGCCTAAAAGCTTAGGAAAAATAGTATTATCAGCAAATCAAAATCTATAATAGAATAGAATAACTTATTACTATCAATGAATTCATATTATAAATAAATTTTATGTTTTAAGAGAATAACTTTTATCTTATTCTCATTATCTACACTAAGAAAACTTTTTTTTTAACACTGATATCACAAATTTTATATCAGTATTCGCTTATATTAAAGGCTTTAAATTATAATAGTAGAAGGATAAAGGCACATTGAGGAAGTCAGAATAGGTCATATTTTAGATATAATAATATAGTATATTATTTTAGTATAATATCTTAACAAAAAGTTTAAAATAAAAATAAATATTATAAACTTTAAAAGATTAATTGAAAATAGTAGCAATATAAAATAAGAGGTAAGTATATTTGTCAGTATCATTCCAATAAAAGAAAGGTTTGTAAATAGAAATCTATATAAGAAGAAGAGTATTATTCACTGAAAAAGATGTTAGTAATCTTCATGTAAATACGAATATTATGAAAGACTAATAGCTTTTAAATATAGATTTTATAATTAACATGCCTAAAAATGCTATTTATATATTATTACTAGAAGAAATTAAATAAGATGCTTCAAAATAGATAAATATTATAAGCATTAGAACAAGCTCTCAATAGAATAAAAATATCTAATATAATAGAGTGCCGACTTTAGAAATTTATTCCTAGAAAATAATATGGATAACACTTCTAAAGATATTAAAACTAGGCTTTTTAATGCTTTTAGAATTCTGAGAAGACTTTTAGATAAGTATCTTTAATGTCCTTAGGGTCTTTAGAAAAAATCAGATCTCTTAGCTTTTTTTTATTTTTTAGCATAGTATAAAAAATGATTATATACTATATGATTATATATAATGGTATATATAGTATAGAAAAAGTTTGAATTTTTTTCTAAAACTTTATTTTTACTAAAAACACTAAGAATATTAGAAACAGAGATAAAGAAATATAACTAATCAATTTCAAATCTTTAAAATAGATATCAAGGTTATTCCTAGAGAGTGTTTTTTAAAAAAATTTTCTAAAAACACTAAGGATAACAAAAATCTGTCTTATTTCACATCCTAATATGTTTGAAAATATGCCAGAAATATGAATGTGCTCTAATATTTCAAAAAATGGAATACTAAATCAGCATACATATACTTATAACAAATAAGCAATAGTTAGATCACAAGATAGTGCATTTTTTGACAAACAAATAGATCAGTCATAATAATGCCTATCATACTTCTGATTCTCTAATTAACTAAAAATACAATATGATGCTTTAATGATTTAAACTATAGGACATAAAATTAGCATACTTATACTGGCAATAAATAGGCAATAATTAGATTGTAAAATACATATTTTTGATAAACAGATAGACTAAAATTCAGGTGCAGTAAGACACAATAAACTTATTTCTAATTTTATTTATTATAAAACCAGTATATATTAATTATATATCAGTAATATATTTACATTTGAATTTCAAATTCTTTGACTGATGCAGTAAGAGCAGTAGACATAGTAAAAATTCATTTAAATTCAACTAATACTATTCTCTAATTTTGGATTTATATTAAACATAATATTTTGACATATAAGTTAACCTAAAACTGGTGAACTAATAGAAATACTCTGATTTCCTACCAGTTCTATGATAGTTTCAAGGAGTATTAGGCATTACCAGATCACTATTATAGTGATCCTTTAGATTATGTATTCTAAAGATTGATCAGAAATTATGTTATAGTATCAGCTGAAATTAATTATTATAGATTTATATTATTTTATTGCATAACCTGTTACCTTTTTTTACATCACTTTGACATTTAGAAAGGCAATCAAATAGATGCATACCTCATCTAAATTTACTAACTAACAGATTACAGAAAGGGAAAATAGACCCATCTTTATAACATATTAATTAATTGATTATAACGTCTTAGGCATATTAGTCTTACACAAGTAAAATGTTCTAAGACATTCTACTAAAATTAAAAGTTAAAATACATTATGATAGTTAAAATGTATTATGATGATTAAAATCAATTATAATATTTAAAATACAAATGATAGTTAAAATGTATTATATTTAATATAAGGATTTATTTTAATTTATAATTTTAATATTATATTAATTTAATTGTTTCAAATAAATATGATAATTTAAATAAATTGAATAATTAAATAAATACATTTTTTTAAATTATAATTGATTTATAAGTTTTATTTATAATTATTAATTTATTTAAATATTAATATAATAAATTAATTAAATTTAAATTTAACTTTTATTATTTGATTAAATTAAATAAAACTCAATTAAAAAATTAGGATTATCATTTAGTTAAATGCTATTCAATTAAATGATTTAATCATTTAATCATTTAATTGAAATAAATTGAATCATTATTAATAATATTTATATAAATGTATAATTTAAAAAATTAAAAATTTGCCTGAATCTTTTGATAAAACATTTTTTTTTTTTTGAAATCTGAAATTGAATAATATACTTTATTCAGTTTATAGTAAGATTAATAGGATCCTAAAAAAAATATTATCTTTCGCATGTAATATGCATTTTTGAGAGAATCTAGTTTATTTAAAGGAATTCATTATGTATTTCCAAAAAGATCAAAATTTGCTGCTCACCTGTCGCGTTAACAACCAATTCAATTTTCGGTCAATCTGGACCGATCTAGAATTGAAATCAAATGATTTGATTTGTTAAGATTATATAGTCACACGACAATTAATGATATAATAGATAACGTTACTTAATGCTATAGAAGGAATTAAAAATAAACAAGCCTCGAAAAAGCAGGCACAGGATTAATTCCACAGAAAAGGTTGGGAATTTTATGCAAGCATTGCCCAACCCTAATTTAAAACTCATTTGAAAATTTTTTAAATAAATTTGGACGTCAAATATTTTTATTCGCCAAGAAAAAGGATGCATGAAACATTGCGGAGTTTTTGCAGCAAAAAAATTTCCTTCCAAAAAAGTAAAAGATTTCATCAGTCGGTTCCAGACCGTTTTCCCACCAAAAAAAGTTAAAAACAAGAAATTATCCATTTATTTACAAAATATTTTTTTTTTTTAATTTTTTTTTGGATAGACGTAAACAAAAAACCTTATGTTGAGGTAGATTTTCATGAATATCGAAAAAAAAAAAAAAATAGCTTAATGATTTAAATGATTGCGATTTGTTGATTATCATATACTAATATAAGAAAGATTTAGTTATATTCGATCTGTATGTCCGTATTGACAACAAGGTGGTTGTTCTAGTTATCATTGATCCTCGATTACATAGCGCAAATTTGATACACGACACACATAATATATATTATTGTATAATTTCTTTTTGAAATGGATAATGAATTTTCCAAGAAAAGTAACCTCATGAATCTGACAATCTTGGAAAGAAAAATAATAACGACGAATGTGATTTGGGATCTTATCAAAAATTTTTGCTCAAGGAAAGAAATTGCATTTTTTTAAAAACAACCATCGATTTTTTTGACATGATATAAAAAATTATTGTTATTGTTATTTCTAAAGGTATATCTTCAATTCACCGCGTCTTTCTATCGATTAAGAAAATTGATAGTCATTGTAATACCGTACCGAGAAATTGTAAATTTTAAAATTCTTCATGCTTTTTTTGCTGAGTTACTTAATATACTGTAAATCATATATTTATTTAAGATGATTCGATTCGAATTCACATCACCAACCACAAATTTCACAAACAAAATATCAGAATTTAAAATCATTTGATCTCTAAAAGAAAACACGGTTTGCTTAAAATTGCATAATGTATTAAATGTGTTTCCTCTTGGAATTGTTCCAAATCGCCAAAATATAAAAAATGAATTCTCATGTCGTAATATATATTTTTATATTGGCGTCTGAGCACCATTCAAGAAGGAATAAATGGGGGAATATTAAAAAAAAATTATAATGAACTTGTAAAAATGCTATAAAAGTAGCATCCGAGCACCTATTTGGTGAAACTGACAATCGGAATTTCTGAATATATATGTCATTTATTTTTTTTTTGTGTTTCTTGAGATGATCCAATCCTATTCGATTTCCTTTATTTATACATCTAAACTTCCCAAAATAAAAACTTTTCTTCAAGGGTTCGTATTGAAGTTCAATTTTCCTACAATTTGATAAATTGTGGACATATAGAATTGGATAACATTTATTTTGAAATATCCTCTCGCAAAAATTTTACACAAACAAATACCACAGAAGATAATCCGAACGATTAATAATACAGAAAATGGAACTGTGAAAATTGGGAAATTCCCGATTAAAATTGTTGAGAAATTAAGCACGTCCGGTGACGATCGACATTCGCGGTTACTTTTATTATTTTTATATATATATATTTTTTTTTCGTAATTGAATAAAGGGAGAATTAATTCATAAAAAATGTGTATAATATAAACGCTATTTGTTTGCAAACAAAATCTTTGAAAGAAAGTTTTAAAGTTTCTTTTGTCGACCAATCAATGTTACAAAAGAATAAAAGAAACTATGTTTCAATCTCATACGGATTCTGATCCAGTTAATGAGAATTTATCTTGGCGAAAACCAAATAATAACGGGCCGCATGCCATATCCCCTACATTGCACTACAATGTAAATGAACCAACCACTAAAATTATGATATGATAAAAAGTTATATAATATATAATAATTACACTCAGTCGTAGATCGTTGTCTATTTTGCTTTTGACAAATCTATTATTATTTAAAAATGTATTACTTGATTTGAAGATTGTCGTTTATGGCAAGATTACTTTAATCAAAATTTTTCGAATTAGTGAATCTCCGATTTTTCTTTTGATCATTGGCAGTGTAAAGGCTGAATTTTTTTTTTTTTAAAGCCACCTTTTCCTCATAATTTCACTTTTTTTTTACAACTAAAATTTTTTTTCTAAATAAAGTATTTATACAGTTAATGTAGTAATGTAGTAATGTTACACCAAAGGTTTGTTGTTGTTGTCCACTGAAAATCATTAAAAATAATAAAAAAAAAAAAAATAATAAATTATCCCTCCTTTTTTACTGTAACAGTAAACTTTATTTATATATATATATTAAAATTAAAAAATCGAAAAAAACTTTTTCATGTAAACTTTTTCCTCAAAAAAAAAAAAAAAAAAAAAAATTCTAATAATAATTTAAAAAAAAAAATTTACTTTGTATTTAATTTAAACTTGTTCTTTTTAAAAGAAACATATTCCTATTACAAGGGCAAGTTTTTACTACATAATATCAAACTTTATCTCTTTTCAAATACTTTCTTTTTTTTTTTTTAAAAAAAAATTTAATTCTTTTATTATTTTTAAATTAAATATTTATTTATTTTTATAAATTTTTTTTTTTATTATTTAATCCTTGCGTTTACTTTTTACTCAATAAAAAGAAAGAAATTTAATTTCTCCCACTCTTTAAATATCTGAATATGATGTCTTCAACCATTCCTAGTAAGCGTACACGCTTTTCCGAACTTGAACAAACACAACAGCAACAAGACCTTCAGAATCTCCAACAAAATTTACAACAATTTAATCAACAATCTCAATTACGTCAAATGTATCAGAGTCCAAATCAACACCAGCATCAATTGGTTCCTGGAGAATTAATTCAATCCCCACAAGTTCAACAACAACAACAACAAAAAGAATCCGAGACTCCGCTACTGACGGAACAAGATATTCGCCGCCTTGAAAAAGGGATTGATTTATTAATCGATGCTATAATTCCAAATAAAAGTCAACAAGCCAAAGAAGCTGCTACAATTATTATCAATTCTCTTTCTTCTTTAAAATGTTATGATAATATAGTGACACAAAAAAATGATTCGCAACATTCGAACTCAAATTCGATTGTATTAGATATGCCAACTCTTAATGAACCGACGCAAAATAAATCAGAAAAGATCGCGTCTCCATTGTGTCAATTGTTAAATCACACATACCCAAATAGTATCGTGGAATTGGTTCATAAACTCTCTAAAATGTCTTTGAATCCCTTAGATTTACCTGTAACTTTATCCCCCTCAACAAATAATACAAAATCGATAAGTAATTCTTTACCGCAGAAAGTACCATCTTCAATACCTGCTATCAAACCCACCAAAATATATCCTCCATCAAATGAATTATGTCAGCAATTAATGCAAGATTATTTTAATCATTTTAACACCACAATTCCAATATTGGATCGTCGGAAGTTTATCGATCACTGGCGTAATAAAAATAACAAACACTCTCAATTATTGGTCGCTTCTACTTTAGCTTTGGCTGCTGCAAGGTATTCAGATGACCCTTCCATCCAAAAAACTCAGGATAAGCCTGGTGGCGTTTTCTTTGATACTGCAAAGGTTAGATATTAAGATTATTTTAAATCAGAATTAATTTTAACCAGGTTCTGACACGCGATTTCAATTTATCTTACTGCATGTGATCGTTTACGTTGACGCGTTAAAAGAAACTACTAGATACGATGTACGATAAGCCTCGGTTGGAAACCGTGCAAGCATTATTATTGCTTTCTCACTCAGAGACTAGTTTATCACGCATAGATAGCAGTTTTATGTTTTTAGGCATGGCTGGTAAGATTTAAAAAAGTTTAAACAGCATGAGATTCTATAATCAATATAATCAATATTAAATATTAAAATTTATATATATATTTTTATATATATATATATTTTTTTTTTTAAAAAAAAAAGTTCAAATGTCACATACGTTGCACCTTGGTCGTAACGATTCTTCTAATTTGATACCCGAGGAAGATGAAGAAAGACGTAGAATTTTTTACTGTGTTTACTGTTGTGACAGATGGATTTCATTTTTAATGGGAAAGCCATACTCGATCGACAATATAAACGTAAACGTTCAATTACCATCATTACCCTCATTTGATCCACCAACTCGAAATTTCTTTATCTCCTTCATAAAGCTATCACATATAATTGGAGAAATTTGGAAATTTGGCTATTCATCACAACCAAAGGCAGCACAATCAAATTGGATGGGTCATGCAATGGATCAAAAGAGTATGTTGAGACAAATAAGAGCTGCATTAGCAAAATGGTTGAAGGAATTACCTGACGAATTACAATATCAATATTTGCCAAACACCGATACTAAAAGCTTATTCCAATTGGCAAGGTTCTCTGTTTATGCAGGATATATTAATATTCTGTTTCACACTTGTATTATTTTATTACATCAACCTTATTTGACTCAGGCTTATGATAATCCAAAAATTGAGGCAAACCAAGGTCCAATTAAAACTTGTCTTACTGCCGCGACCACTATTACAGATATTGCAAAGACAACGAGGCATTTTGATAAGAAAGCATTTTGTAACTTTTTATTCCCAATCTATGGAATATTACAATCTGCTATAATGGAAATGGTCATCATGAATGGTTCTGCTGAGCATGCTCAATGTGCAAAGAAATCTCTAAATGATACTTTGGAAGAATTAAGATCCGCTGCAGATAACGCTAATTATGGTTCTCTTAAAGAGATTGTAAAAGAATTAGAATGTATTATGATGATCGCTAATGGAAATACTGATAGTAGTCATATTTCAATTCCATTTCCTCTGGTTTTACAAATGTTAGAATTTCAACAAAATAATTCTCAACATTCACAAAAATCATCTCTGATTAATAACAATAGTAATAATAATAATAGCAACAACAACAACAACAATAATAATGCTTCTTCCAATTCATCAACGATAAATAAATACTCGGATGATAATGATTTCATGGATGATTCTCTAAGAATTGAATATCAAAATTCAAATGGAGATAACTTAATTGAAAGTGAATCTAATTCTTCGATAACTTTGAATAGATTACAACGAAATTTAGCGAACACAAATTCGTCACCGCCTTTACAGCAGCGAACAGCTATACAAATAACTCAACAGCAACAAATACAATCACAATCAAATATGTTTATGATGTCGTCGCCAACTTCCAATACAATCTTTAATACATCGTCACAAGATCATACAACAACGCCAGCAGCTACTTCACTACAACAATATCACCACCTTTCATCGTCATATAATGGAAGTAGCCAACCCGCTCATGATATTTCATCACAATCTGGTAACTCTCAATGGGAATCTTACTATGATGATTACGTGTTTGACGTAAATCAGGGTAATGTTAATAATGTTAATACAACCAATTCATCTGCTCCTCATCATGTTATGGATGATTTATCATTATATTCTACTTCCGCCGGTTTAATACATACCTCACAAACGAGTCATCGTCTTCATGATGGGAATGGTAGTTCTTAATAAAAGAAAATGAATAAATAAAAAGGCTGAAATTGAACGATTAAATAGTGAATAAAAAAAGAGTTTTAATGAAGCTCTTTAAAAGAATGGAATGAATCGAAATATTGTTTTGATTTTGTAATACTGTATGTATGAATAGGATGTG
Source organism: Funneliformis mosseae (assembly GCA_910592005.1). Lineage (NCBI taxonomy): Eukaryota > Fungi > Glomeromycota > Glomeromycetes > Glomerales > Glomeraceae > Funneliformis > Funneliformis mosseae. Next base: position 1,979 of record CAJVPP010000824.1, on the reverse strand, counting down.
ATATAATATATCTATATAGATATATTTTTTTTTTAAAAAGAAAAAAAAATAACTGTATTTAAATAAATCGATGTAATATATTTTTAAACTATAATATTGATAATCTTTTTTTTTTTTTTTTGGTTAACTAATTGTTTAGCTTTTATTTTTATTTAAATAAAATGTTAAAAAAACTATTTAAATTTATAAGTTAATATTTTTTATATAAATTATATAATATAAATAAAATTACATAATTTTTAAATAAATTTAATAACATTTAAATTATTTAAAAATTAAAAAAATAAAAATTAAAAATTAAAAATCTATTAAATAAAATATTAATTAGTATTATTTAATAATTTTAATTAATATTTTATATATTCATAAATTTAGAATTATATAAATAAATTTTTATTATTATATAAATTAAAATTTATTTATTAAAAATAATAGATATATAATAATAAAATAAATTTACAAGTTATTATTAATATAAATGTTTTATAATAAAAAAATAAAAAAATTCTTTGTATATAAAATAAAATTTTTAAACTAAAATATAGTAGTATACAAAAAAAAAATGCCAATTTTTAAAATTATAATATTTATATAATCATTATACTAATTAAAACATACAATATATTATTTTAAAGCTAAGAAGTAGTAGATTTTATTTAAAAAAATTATATAATATTTATATACCATTTTTATTAATAATCTTCTTACAATATCATGATATCAAATCTATAAAACCAATTACAAGGCTAATTGGTATTTTTTTTTTTTACTTATCATTTATAAACTTTTTGATTTACTAAGATTTTTAGCCCATAAAATCCTATATTTCTTTTAATAATTACCTAATAATTTTTAATGAGTTTTAAGCTTAGATTAATAAAGAACTAATCCATAATCTTTAAGATATTATTTTTGAAAAATTACTTAGTAAAAAACTAAATTATTTAATAAAATAACTAAAATTTTATTTGCTAAAGCATTTTTACACTATTTTTATATTTAATTTTCAATTTTTTGAGATTTAGTAATAGTTTTATATAAAATTTTTATGAATTTGTGTATTTTAGTAACATTGTGCATTTTCTATTTTAGAAATATAATCTGATTGATATTAAATTTTTTTATCTTGATGAAATTACTTTAAAGCTTAATAAACTAAATTTTTTATTAAAGTATAGAAAAAGTTTTATCTTAAAAATAATATCTTAATTATAAGGTTTTATTTACATATTTATTCACATATATATGATTAAAAATTGAAAAAGTAACATAATAATAATTTGTTACAATAAAAATTGTTATTTTTTTGCACATCACTGTATATTTAATTTTAATATTAATTAAATTTTTTTTTATCTATATTGTATATAATTAACTTCTTATATAATCACCACCTATATAGTTATTTTATTTCTTTCTTATAAATATCTTTTGTTAAACTAAAGTTAATAATAAACTTATTAAAATTCTTTTTATAATCACAATAATAATTTTTTATAATCATACTATTTTTTTTTAATTCTAAAATATATAATTATATATAGAAAATCAATTATATATTAAATTTAATTTTTACTAATAAAAAATAATTAATTATAAAGTATAATATGCAATTTTAATACAATATTAACTTTAATATTAAGTTAGTATCTTTGATATTAGTATTAATAGAATATAATAATAATAATTTATTATAAAAAAAATTGCTAAATATTATTAAAAATTAAGTAAAAATTCAAAAAAAAATGTAATTAATTAGTGATATTTTAAAGATTAATATATAATAAATTATTATGAAAAAAGTTAAATTTTTAAACTTATATATCTTGCTATCTATTAATCTTAAAAATATGAAAATATAATCATTTAATAGGTCTTAATAAGATAAATCCAATAAACTAAATTTTATTTTCTTATAATTTATTTAATAATAAGTTATTTTAAAAAATTGAAAAATTGAAAAATTAATTTATATTAAT
>CAJVPP010000823.1:0-25818 GCA_910592005.1 Funneliformis mosseae | reverse complement strand
AAAAAAAAAGATTGGAAAATTGATTTTCAGTATAACTATAATTAATTGTGCAACTGTAATTAATCATCAAATTAAAAATTTTTATATCATTTCACATACAACTTTTTTTTACAAAAAAGCAAAAGAAAAATAACAAAATAAATTAGAGTTTTAAATTGATCAAATATAATATATTATAATTTAAATAATTTGATCAAATTAGGTTATATTAGGTCAGATCAGATCAGGTCAAATGAAAATTTAAATCAGGTTAGATTTTTGTTTGACCTGACCTGATCCTCTCAGTTCAAGTAACTTGATTGACCTGATCTGAACTGACTTGTTCAGAACTCTAGTAATTACATAATGTATTAATTTTAGTTAATTAATTATGTATTTTTTAAATAAAAAAAAATTTGAATTTACTTACTTGTAGCTAAAATTAGAGTCAATTAAATATTTATAATTACTACTATAATATAATTTTAGTAAAAAAATTATGATCTGCAATAGGTTTTTATATACTTTAAGATGAAATAGATTACAAATTTTTATATTAATTCTTTTTATTAATATTAATTATAAAATATTTAATATAAAATAATATTATTAATTACTTAAATTTAAGAGGTAATAAATTAAATATATCAAAATTATGAACTTGAACATTTAAAATATATATCATTCTATTTTTGCAAGACTTTTGAATTTAAAATATTATTATAATTGTAAAGTCTACTGACTGAAAAATAGACTTCAATATGTATAGTAAAGTTTTAGATATTTGAAGGATACCAATTTATGTTAATAATCCTAAAGTCTTATTCACATTAATAGAATTATTAATATAAATCACTATAAGGGTAATGATAGATATTACCTAATATCATGTTAATATAAGCACCTACCTCCTCTCCCTTAGATAAGATATACTGCGGAGTCACGTAATATAATTTTTTATATCTGACAAAATAAAGTCAATAAAGTGATCAAAAAAAGTTTATTACAGTTTATATGGTGAAATGATTATAGTTTATAGTTTATTATAGTCTATGTAGTGATAAATAAAAAAAAATCATAGTTTATAGAAGTTTATAGTCTAAATCTAGCAAATTTGAAAGAAGTTAATTTATTAAGAAAATTTATTTATTAAAAAAAAAACAAAAAATTTATGAAAATCCTTTCCAAAAATTAGCTGCAGATTTTATTTAACATTCACAAAATTTCAACGTGCTTATTTCACATTTGACTTGCAAAAATTCTCTTCTAAATATTAAAAATGAGCTGTCAAACATTTTTTTTAGCCTAAATTTAATAAAAAACCAATTTATAATTTACCAACTAATAAATATTAAGAGTTTATAAATGTCTATATATAGTATTATGGTAAAAATAAGTAATCATACTTCCAATTGTACTGATGTTTGTCAAGAAGCCATAAATGAGTGGAATGGTATTAAGAAGAAGAGTGTTGATGATATTGATGGTATAATTCAGAACTATATAGCTATATCACTTAACCTATATGATATACAATCAATGAAATATAAATGTTTCATACCTAGAGAAAAATTGAATGAATAATAATAATTGTCATAAACTTTCAAAAATCGTTAAAAAACAATCAATTTTCTTTTGATAAAATTCAGTAGAAATTTAATAATTTATAAAATAAAAAAATTTCAGCTGTTACTATTTGTAAAAACCTTTATCAAAATAGATTTATTTATAGATTTTTATGCTAAAACATTTTTTTTACTAAATTTTAACATAAAAAATAATTGTCATGATATATAAAATAATAAAATTAATTAGTTAGACAGTAGAAAATATTATTTAAAATTACAAGTTCAGATTTAATTTATTTAAAATAATAATTCTATTTATATTTCTAATACAATATTGAGAATTTAATATCTACAATTAAAAATAATGATAGAGGTACTATAATGTAAAAATGTTTTTTAGGAAAAAAATTAGAACTATTGATAAAGTAGATGATAAAATGAATAGATTTGATATTATTAATATTTTATTATCATTTATCTAATCTAAATATTGTAAATAGCCTTATGCATTTTAGGATAATAATGTTTTTATTTATATTATAAAAGTTATCAAAAATTATTACACAAAAAAAGATCAGATTAGACTTTTTAATCTTCAAATTTTAATCTTATTAAATATTTGTAATATGAATTAGAATAGAATTTTTGAAAATTATCTGTATATTTAAAAAATTTTATGAATTAGAAAAAGCATTACAAGAAGAATAAGAAAGAAATTTATTTGAAATTTATATTAATTTAATTAAAAGTATGTTATATTAAATTGAAGCATATAATAAAGCCAAAGATATTTATAATATTTATAATAAATACAATTTAATTGATCAACTAGATACTTTTAATATATTTAAATTTATTAATAAAAATATATTTATTATTATTATTTCTTAATATTTTTTTATTTTTAACTTTTACATATTTTTTAGAATTTTTTTATTTTTTGTTAATATTTTATTTAATTAAATAATATTATTCAAAAGAAATAATAAATTATTTATTTTAATAAAATTTTTTATTTTTATAAGTTGTATTTAAATTTATAAAATATTTATAAAGCTTTTACTATAAAATTATATAATATAAAAATTGATTTGTTTATATAAATAATAAATAATATATTTTACAAATTAAAACAATTTTTTTTTTATAAATTTATATATATATTATTTTGTTAATCTTTTTACTTGTAAAAATTTTTAAAATATCTTATTTTAAATAAAAATTTTATATAAATATAAAAAACAAGTAATTGCAAAAAGGGTATGATTAATATATAACATGTTTAATTAGAATAATAATAGACTAATTAAATCAATATTAACTATAGTTTTATAATTTATTTTATAATATAGATTATTTTTTAATCATTATAATTTCAAGAAATTTGATAGAAATATATATAAAATATCTGATAAAATTATGGAAATTTTATATAACTTTCTAATATTTAAATTTTTTATTTATTTAGATAATTATATAATTTTTTTAAACCTTTGCTTAAAAAAATATAAAGCTTAATCTTGCTAAATATATTCTTTTTTTTTTAAATTATATTTTGAAAATATACTTTTTCCAGTATGTTTCAATTTCATATTTTTCTTTTTTATTATTTTCTTTATCTTTAATTTTTGGGTTTATATTTTATATATTTTTTTATATTACAGAAGTTTTGAAATTAAAGTTAAAAATTTTGAGAATTTTTAAATTTAGATAACTTTATCTTTAATAGTATTAAAATTTAAATATATATATTATTAGAGCTCAGAAAATTGATTTATATAAATTTGCATTTAATTCATAATTGAAAATTTTTATTTAAGTAATAATCTTACTTAATTAAAAATACTTTAAAAATTAAGCTCTATGCATAATAACTTTAAGTATAACAGAATACTTCATTTTTGAAATACATATGATAAGAAAATATTTTTCCAAAGTAGTTCTTTATTATCACCAAATTGTGATCTTTTTTTTTGAAAAAAAAGGTCACATGAAAAAATACTTATTTTTGAATATGTTTACAGAATTTGAAAGAAAAAATCAAAGAAGAATTCAAAGTTATGGAAGTATCAATTTATTAGAAAACTTCTTAATAAATTCAATTTTAATATGAAAATTATGAAAATTAGATCAATAGTAAATTTTATAGGGAGTACATATAGTTGCTACCAAATAGAACGTGACTAATAGAAATGCAAAAGGGATGTGACATCGGTAACAGAAAAATATTACGTGAAAAGTTCGATCATAAATAATTTAATAACTTAGATTTTAAAAAAAAGAAAAATTTACATATTATTCGAAAAAAAAAATTTAATTATTCAGATTTGTACATGGCTAGCACATATAATCAAGTTTACTTTTTATATGTAAATCATAAAATTAAGATAAAGTATTATATTGTATATGAAAATTTACTATAAAGTCAACCGTTTATAATATCGCGTGGTTTTCAAAGGTATAATTTGTCACGGATAATAGAGTCTATTTAAACTTCGACCATAATATTAAAAAGTTTAATAATTATATATACTTTAAATAAAGAACCTTGATTATATGTAGATCAATTTCATTTTCAATTTCTTCCAATTAATAAATTGCTTATATATCATATCACTAGGTTCATTATATTTACAGAAGCAGTCATAAGTATCTGACCTCTTAAAGTTAATTAAATTTTCCAAAATTCAAGTACAATACCAATATTGATCACATGTAAAATTATAAGCTTGTATAACATATAAATCAAAAATAGATGATCGATGAATTTTGCATGTAAAGTACCGATATTTTTTAATAAATTAAACAAAATAGTTTTTTTTATATAAATTTCAATAATGACTGAAATGGAATTTCAAAAATATAGCTACTTTATATCTATTGTAATAAAATTATAATGTTATTATATTTAAAAATATCATTTACATGTATAAATAATTTTATAAAACATGTTCCCCCTTTCTAAATCCCCTTGGTATCTTTTCAGTTTGGTAGGTTCCTTACAGTAGTGATATCTGGTAGAGAAAAATTAATGAGTTTAAAAGCTCATTTTGATTCATTTTGTAAAAAAATGTATAGAAAATTTGAAATCCAAGGATAATCCCCTCTTTTTTGTTATATATAAAAATATATTTTATGAATCATTCTATATATCCAAAAATTTTGTTCGTTGTATCTTTGGCATACCCTTGATTTTAAAATCTTTTTCCAAAAATTTTGCAATCAATTCGAAGGCCTTCATATTATGGTTCAGGGTAACCGACATGATTGTTTTATTTTTATCTAACCAATAAATTATCCAAACATTCATATCGGTTGAGACCCCAAAAACTTTTATGTCTTTATTTGTAAGGGTATCGGCCAGTGATGTGCATTTTTGCTTCCAATAGTATAAAATTTTGTTGGAAGCTTCCAATCCAATGTATTTATTAGAGAATTATGCTTCCAACCCTTCCGAAAGTGCTTCCAAGGGTGCTTCCAATCTTCCAAGTGCACATCACTGGTATCGGCTACTATCATTTGGAGGATAGCCTGCCGGTAATCTCCATCTTTCAATTTTTTTTTTAATTCAATTGTTGCATGAATTCCCAACTCTAACATTTTGCTCTTGATATAACTACTTTCTACTAAGACGAGATCTGTTCCACCATTGATACTAAATACGATTTACAAATATCAAGTAAATTTTTGTTGTTGGAAACGTCTTCAATGACGTTCTAGTGGATAGGTCCAGGTTATCTTCAAAATATTTAAGAACTTTTTCAATATGACCAGTCCACTTATAAGGAGCTATATCCTCGCAGGTGGGAACTCTTAGTTCGGGGATACGAGGTTAAACGACAGGGAGATATTGGAAACGTGTCGCTGTATAGGGTAGGTAATTGACGGGTTGTAGCATATCCAGGATGCCTTCTTCGGGTCTAATATTCTTCCGGATGCTGTTGGGCAAGAGGAGTATCCGGATACTGCTGTTCAAGAGGAGTATCCGGATACTGTTGTGCAAGAGGAGTATCCGGATAATTCTACATTTTTAAGTGAAAAAACAATGAGATTAAAAAGATAATGTTAGGAAAATAATAAAAAGCAGTGTATATTTGACAAACATTAAAATAAACCAGGTCATGTTGACTCATTATTCACTTACCGGTTGGGATTTCAACAACAATATCCCCCTTTCCTCGTTATTTTCAAGAATGATCATCTGTGTTGCTTCTTCATCATATGGAAACATTTTACTTTCCATAGTATGAGGTATTTTGCTCTCACACTATCGCAGTGTTGGCATTTGGCCGCGGCCTAGAATTTTTTGGCCGGCCAAATTGGTCAAATGGCCAACACTGCACTTTCAGGAATATAGACCTTTTCCTCAAAAGATTTCTCTAATATATGCAACGGTATATCGGATAAAACGGCTTTAAGAGGATTTCCGTGAACAAGGCAAAAAAGTGTTTTGATCACACGCCGCTTTTTGACTGAAACACGAACTGAATATGACAAAGATTTAACAACAGCACTAACGCTGAAAAAAAACAACTTGTTTTTTATCAATTATTATAAATTCTTACGTTCTTTCAAGGCCTTTCTTTTTTTTCCTAGGCTTTAAGTTTTCCATAAGTCCAGTTATTTTTGACTGGTCTTGGACTATAAGCTGTTCTTGTTTATTGCACTGTGTTTTTCAGCAATATTTCCAGCTCACCACCCAAAAGCGTAGTGCGACTTTTCGTTGACGTACTTCTTGTTTCTTTGAAGAAATAAATAACTCATGTATCCCGTATGAGTCTTTTCCAGTAAGTAACATATTGAACTTCATTCAAAACTTTTTCAGGCAGCATAGTATTAAAGAGATCCAAACGGATAAATGTACGATAATTGCATAACGAAGAGTTCTTTTCTAAATGAAGCAAGAGATATTTTTACTAACATAAAATAGATACGCGTCCTATTTATACAGTAGTTGACTCGGTGATCTCACACGAGGAATTCACATGATTGGCCAATTATGTTACACGAATTTGTCAATTTTTTAATGCAAAAGTTCTTATATTTTAACATGATTTTAATTTTATATAAATTTTTATTATTAATTTTATTTTTTTGTTAAAGTTACAATCTTTATTAAATATAAATTGCATTTTCAAAATTAATTTTAATAAGATATTTATTAATAAATTATCAATATAAAATTTAATATTATTTTAAAATACGTTTAAGAATAATTTTAATAATCTTATTATTAAATTTGATTATATTATAACTTTATTTTTAATTTTACAATGATCCTTTTAATTTATTAGATTAAATTAATAAATATTTAATATAATAAATTTTTAAAAATCTTATAGTATTTTTATCTTAATCAAAATTCTATTTTTAAATATAAATTAAGATTTTTACATTCAAAATAAGTTTAAAATAGTTGAATAATTTAATATAATAATAGTATTAATAATTGCTAAACTTCTTTTATATATAAAATTAATTATAAATTTTATAAATATTATAAAATTTTATTTATAATTCTTAAATAATAATATCATAATATTACAAATTTATATATGTAATTAAATAATATAAAAATAATTAAGATTATTATTTTTAATAGAATTTTATTAATTTAAGAAAATAAATTAAATTTAAAAGATTTGTTAAAATTTTAAATCAATATAGTAAATAATAGGACTGATTTAAAATTCTAGATATTTGTAGAATAATGAGAATTTCTTAAAATATAAATTTTGATAAGTAAAAAAATTAACTATATTTTAATTTTGATATTTAAGACATAGATAGAAATTAAGTAAATAATATAAAAAAAATATTTTTTTTTATTAATTTATTAAAATATTTGAATACTATTAATAAAGATTAAAGATACTTATACTGAATTATTTTAAATAGTTTTAAATTTTGATATATTTGTGATTAAACTATTTATTTATAATATAATATATTTATTTAAATTTTAAAACTTAATAAAGTTTTAGATTAGAGAAAAAGTTATTTATAAAGTTTTTAATAAGTTTTTTTAAATAATTTTTATTATTTATTTATTGAAAAATGTATAAATTAATCTTTTGTTTTATTTTATATAAATAATAAAATAATAAAAATAATTTTTATAAGGAAGAAAAAAATAATATCAACCCTTTTTTTTTTATAATATTTAAATTTAATTTAAATTATTTATTAAAATTTTAATTTTGCAAAAAATTTAATATGATTTATCAAATTTATTATCAAATTATTTTATTCTATTTATTTGATTTAATTTGCAAAAAAGTTTTAATTCAATGTTATTATTAAATTATTCATTTAAGTTTTTATTTATAGATAATTTAATTCAAAGCTAACTTCATTTGTAACTTTAAGAATCAGATTATTTGTTTATAATAAAATTGATTTGATTTTTTTTTTTTTTAAAAAAAAAAATATTTAATTAAGAAATTTCAATTAAGATACAAGACGTTTGCTAACTCAGAATAGATACATTTATTATTGATATAAAGCGATCAATTTTTAAATTATTTTTATTGTTTTTTATCTTTATTGACTTCAATTGAAATTTCTCCAAAAAATACATATATATTATTTATAAAATAACAATAACTAAGCAAATTCTAAAGAATTTCATTTTAACCTTTTACGAAATATCCATAGCTTCAACACCCTCTGTAATGACGAGGATATCTTTAATAGATTCCTTAAGGATAGCTAATAAGTTATTAAGATGATATGTTAGTAAAAAATAAAATAAAAAATTACACAAATATTACATGACAAGCTTTATAATTACGTGTGGTTCCGCGTTTGAATTTATAAACTTTCTCTTTTGGAGCGCGTTCATTAGGTTTATAATAATTTCTGTATATGTCCACTTTGTCCTTTTCAATTACATTAATGTCAACATTTGATCCAGAACCAAGATCATTGAAAATACCAGCATCGATAGCATCTTTGACGAGATCTATAGCTTCCTGACGCTATTAAAATAAAATAAAATAAAATAAAGGTAAACATTTTTACAACACCTAAAATATTTGGAACATGTAAATTAACTTGGTCACCTCAAGATCTTTTCTCCAACTTCTTTCGAAAACGGCCATAGCAGCCAAACTACCACTTCCCATAGTCATAAAAGGTACATTATCCACACTTCCATGAGGCATTACGGAGTATAAGTTGGGACCGTTTACATCATAACCGCCAATGATTAAAGCGGCGGAAACATGCCCTTGATACTTAAATAGCATTTGACATAACATACTCCTAGCGGTAGAAAGACGAGTTTGTCTTCCGGTAGTTAATCGATGTAATTCTAATTGAGAACTAATTAGGGCAGTCGTAAATTCGGTATCCGCAGCAGTACCGGCACCGCAACAATATATATTTGGAGCGAGGTAATGAATTTTAGCGCAATTTTTGTCTGCTACAATAGGACCTGAAGTTGCGCGTGTATCGGCACCAAGGCAAACACCATCCTAACATTGATATAGTTAAACAATCGAGACAAGAAATTTTTTAGATCGAATTTACAGTACTTTCTTTTTTTTTTCATTTTTTTTTTTTTAAAAATATATATATATATATGCACATATATATTTAATTTAATTCATCATTCACCTTATAAATGATAGCGGCAATGGTTGTACCAGTTTTAATTGGTTTGGGAATGCGAATGCCTTTTTGCTCAAGCGAGACATTTCTAAAACGCGCAAAATTAATAAAAAAGAAAGTATTTAACCCTTGATCCTGTTATCGACTTAAGGCAAGCAATTTTGTTTACAAACCTTTGAAAATTATCAAAATTGAAACCACCTCTTGGTTGTTCTAGTCTGGTCACCATGTTTGTTATAAAAGAAACGAAAAAATAAAAAAAAAACCGTTACCGTTAGATAAAACCCGAAATCTTTAAAAGAACGAAAGGGGGGCTTACGTACTAGGTACAGTCGGTTGCTTGTGATACCATCCATCGTATCATCACGTGACAATACGGCAATTGTAAACTCCCGCACACGTTAAGCTAATGCCGGCCAAATAGGTTGATGGATTACGTAAAGGCACGTTAAATCACATGATCTGCAATGTGCCTTTTCTGGCAAGGTTTAATAACCTCATGTGAAGAGGGAATCAAAAAAACCGGTTCTTAGTTTCTCTGTCAAAAATTCCAACCGGAAATCAATCGGGTATTAATGAAATCTTTGTTTGCCAAATTAGAGAAAGTCATTAATTGTAAATGATTGTGGTTATTTATTAAATTATTCACACCCAGGCCAGGTATCGGGGATATTATTCGAAATCTTTTTATGAATTGATAAACATTCTGCGTGAGGTGGGAAAAAAAGAATTCTTTTTTAGAAAAAGGAGTAAGTGGCTCACAAGAAAAAAAGAACGCCACCATGGAACATCGGAGGAACTGCGGATCATCAATTGATGTCAACATATGAATATAGTATGATACTGTTTAGATGCTTATCAAAAGAAAATATTAAGGTTTTTTATAAGTGAATCTCATTGAAAATAACCCTAAAGTAAAATATCACTACCAAACAATCGGTAGGGATGATGATACCCTTTATTCGTCCAATTTTAGAAAGAATAAGAAAAGAAGCCGTTCATTTAATGGTTTTTGAAAATTTTTTTTTACCACAATAAAATTACTGCCGTGAAACCTCTTCCTTTACGGGCGAATTAAACTGCGGATTATTGTCGCATTTACTTTGAATTGGATTGACGGTGATTGTCGACGAACTACTGACGGACGCATTATACAGGTCAAAAAAAAAAAGAGTCCAATTCTGGTCAACAAAAACATTAATGTAAATAAATAAATAAAACAGACCCGGTAAACCGAGGCGATTGGCTAGGAAAAAGGAATTTCTAAAACATTTTGTTTGAATAGCCCAAAATGGTGTCATCAGCTAGCGTACGTAATGTTGCATATATAAATAAAAGTGTGAACACTATTTTTGATATAAGTTTAAATACAATTTATAAGGTCAATTGCATCCTTACATTGCATGTCACCATCTTCGAAACGTGTCTTGCGTTAAATGCATTTCTATTTTTTTATTTATATCTCATATTTACAATGAAGTTTATCACAATATGTGACAAATGATAACATACCCAGCTTATTATGTAAGCTGTTTTAATATGTTACTTTGGCAAAAACAAAATTGCTTTTTTTTTTTTTCGTTGTCGTCATATTGCTTTTTGATTCCTTTATTCGTTTAACAAAAAAAAAAAAAAAAAAAAAAAGCACAATTACTATTTCTAATTTTTTTTTTTTTTTTAAAAAAAAAATTTTAAATTGCATATATTTTTCCTTCCTTTAATTTTGTCGCGTGGCATATCACAAACTAAAAAAATGTAAATAGAAAATCATGTAACAAAAGTTTCAAAAAAAAAAAAAAAACAAAAAAAAATGGATGAGCATCGATTTTTCCAGGAAATCATAGGAAATCCCGTCTTAACCCTGAAAAAGTAAATATATATGCAATAAAAAAAATGTGAGAATTATTATTGTTCGAGTTTATATAGCAACATGCTTACGAATTGTTACACGTATTCAATGTGATGCTTGGTGTGTACCAATTAAAAATTATTAATTAAATTTTAAATTGTTCCGCGTTCATTCTCCTTTTTCTTTTTTCTCTTTTACCTTTATAGTGCCAATGTGGGGCTTTCGCGAATATATTATATTGTTCACGTGTTTGTAACAAAAAAAAAATGTTACTTTTTGGCATTAAATTTGTGGAAATCATTTAAAAAAATTTTAAAATACCTTTAGAACAAATTTAGTTACAATTATTCTAAATATGACTAACAATAAAAACTTTTTGTGAATTTGATCACAAAAGAGTTGGAACATTCTTACATGATTTTAGATAAATAATCGTGATATAATAGAAGAAATCACATTAAAAGCCCTTTTTACATAATACCCAATGAAAGTAAAAGTGGTTAGCACCTCATCACATGAGAGTCTTTTGTCGGAAAAAAAAATTTCATTTTTTTATTTGATTGTTCTCATTATAATCTTGATGATATTTAAACGAATTCTTGGGTTAAGTAAAAGTGACAAATTCAACAATGGTAAACTATCTTTTTTTTTTAAAAAAAAAAAAAAACGCACAAATCTGTGTTAAAACCATGTTCATTTGGATTTTCAAATTATGGTTATCACGTTAAGCATTTTTTGTTTTTAACAACTACATCATCAGTTTTCGTTAAGGAACTTAAAATGACCACAAATCAATCATGAGAAAACTTTCCTTAAATATATGCTAGCATATTCTTATACTTGCTGATAAATAATGCGTCGTAATCTACAATACATGCGTGGTACACGCAATCCTAAATAATGTTTATCCGGAATAATGGTAGTCCACGAAAATAAAGGTTTTTTTTTTTTTGTTGCCGAATGTGCACAAGGTTGGTAGGGAAAAAAAAAACTAGATGGTATCAATCGTAACAAGTTTCAATTACCAACTTACTTACACATGGAGAATTAATTATTTTCTTTTGTTTCCCAGAAAAATTGTGGGGGTGGCTTGAGATCCGCAGTAGATAAGAAAACGTTGTGTATAATTATGACTCAACACATCTTTTCTTTTATATATGGTTTTAATCATCCTTGAAAACCGATTGAGAATGGTATCACCTTCATGTTGCATCGAGTGGGAACGCTGCGGAACTGCGTCCTGCTTATTGAAAATCCGATAACGTAAATATATAAATAAATTATTAAATTAAAATTTTAAAATAAATTAAATTAAAAAGAAAAGGAAATAAAAATAAAAAAAAAAAAAACCTAAAATCATTAAAAATGATAAGATAACAATAATAAACAATTAGATCGAATGGAAATTTAAGGTAAATTTTCGCAGGAGACGAACTCCGGTTTGAAAATTTATTTCAAGCATACAGAAGCACAAACAATCCGTCGATCGTTTCCTTAATATTAGATATTAGCCACAGCATGATCAACTCATAAATCATATCCTTATCCCTATCGGGAAGTTCATTCATGCTTTCAAAACACTTTCCCTCTCTGATATCACAATTCCCTTTATCAGATCAGTTTTTTTTGATATTGTGGTTTTTTTTATGTGGTCAATTGACCATTCCGACTTCTCACGTATAGATAAGTTTCTTAATTTTAATTGGTGCGAGTCTAATCCATTTTTCACTCACTTATAATTACCGTTATAGGACATCAACCATACCCTTTCCTTCTAGTGGGACAAGCAGGTTGACCAAAAATGTAACAATTCTTGAGGCGGCGTTTCTTTATTTTTTCCCATTGCCCTTTGCTAAAAGTTCGCCTGATTATGCATCGTGCGTCAGAATCTGTCCTCAAAAGAAGCGTCAAAATGTGATGACTTGACATAATCGTATCCATTTTCGATTGGTGCTCAATAAATTCCGTTAACGTCTCACTGTGGGACTTTAATTTGACTCCCTAAATGTTTCAACCGGACTTTGAATACCGATATGCATATGAAAAACGAAAATTTGGAAAAGATTTACCATAATCTTCCTAAATTAGTTTCTCATTACGTGTTGGGCGCCAAGTCCAATTTATTTTTTTTATAATAATATAATTACTGAAGTGATTGAAAGTGAGAAAGAGATAGGTAAAGCAAAGAAAGAGAGAGTGAGAGAAAGAGAAAATGGAGAGAGAGGAGAAGAGAGAGAAAAAGAATGTTCGCTACGTCAGGATCAAAGGTTCGAGCAGAGACTTCTCTTTTGATCGATCAATAATAATTAACCACCCAAAAGGCATCGACATTGTGTCACTTTTGATTTTCGCCAATTAATTTTAAAAAAACTTCTTTATACGATAAGCGTCGTTTTACTCGACCTTTTTAAGAAGTGGGTTATTTTGAGTCATTGTTTACAACTAAAACTTTTATTTAAATCCTCATTATGGTTGCCCAAAAGTTCATTTCCTTTGTGTTACTATTTTAAAAAAATTTTAATCACAAATATATTTGATTGAATATCGTGTGGTACAAATAAACCTCATTATAAAAATCAACGATTGTATTGTAAATAAAATAAATGCAATTTATTTTATTTTTTATTTTATTTTGTTGTAGTTTTATATCATTTATGATCTTTACTTTAAAAAATATTTTTTGTAGTATATTATCTGTGTTGTGATCCATTAACACAAAAAAAAACTAATCTTCTTCATCAAAAAAAAAAAAAAAAAAAAAAAAAAAATTTATATTCGTTATCTAATTACCCATTTTAAATAAATAGGGGAGCTCAAACTCGATTTCCATTTTTTTTTTTTTTTTTTTTTTTAGAAAACGACTAAAGTTTTTTCTTGCGCCTTACTGGTCCTGAATTCTTGACGACTCGTAAAAAATTTTAAACTCTTTACAAAGAGTTTAAAAGAAAAACAATATACAATTTTTAAACGTAAAGTTTCCAAGTTTCTTTTTCAAGCAAATAGTTCTTTTTAGTTCCGTTTAGACATAATTTTTCGATTGTTCTTCACCCTTTGTAACGAACATTAAAAAATTAAAAATTATTTGATAACAAACTGTAAATACTTTCTAAACTTGCAAAGTTTTCTCATTCACCTTACAAAAAAGGAAAAGGACAACTCAGTGATTCAAAGAAAAGAAAAAAAAAGGAAAACTAAAAAGGGAAAAACTCACATTCTTTTCTCTTCCTTCTCTAATATAGTCTTTTTCTTCGTTATTCGTGAACTTGGATCTCACCTTGGTTCCGAACAACAACCTTGCTCCAAACAATCTAAATAATTTTATGTATACAGACAACGTTTCGTCTACTGAACTAATGCATTACACTTCCACTCCCGAAAATACGAGCAACGCTGAATATATAAATAACTTTGATTTTAATATTTATTCACAAACTTCAACTTTAACTACTGATTATATTGAAAATGAACTTTACAACCCTTTACAACAAATTGGCCAGCAAGCCATTCAACTTGTAAATCAACAACAACTTGACGTCACTAATTTTAACTTCTTTCCAAACAACAATCACCCTCCTCTTGATAATCACATCGACTTATCACCTGCCGAAGAAAAATTTCATTACACAACACCGAACCAATCAGACTTCGCTGCGGCTTCGCCACACGGATATTCCGAAAATAACGCTTCAACACCTTTATTGGAATCATATACAAATAACGGAACATATTCCGCTCACACCACTCCAATTCTGTCCGGTGAACCTTTATATCAAGACAGCAACAGCAGCAGCAACTTCCTTTTGTTTTCTCCCGTGGTCAATAATTATCAGAACCTTTCAATAAATACTTCACCCTCCGCTTTTAGCGACTTGCACATATCTGACGATATCGGTTCAACTCCGACCGTTCCCGGTTTTGGAACACCGTACACTGCTGACTTTTCTACTGTGCCCTCTCGCACTCCTTTAATCACTCCCCAAAATACGCCCTATATCAATACACCTTACGTCACTAATAGCCCATTCTCAGTCGCCTCAACTATAAATACTCCTTTTGCTTTGCCGCAAACTCCTCTTACCTTCGACACCCCTCTTGTTGAGCCAAGTGGTGCGGACCCTAATTTATACGACGAGATCGGAAAAACTGGAAGTTGGTTCAATTTATTTGCTGCGCCTTCCGCAAACGTTTTGAATTATAGTAATCTTAAAGGTTCCCCTTCCGTTTACGAAGACAACACTATTTACGAGAAATCCATCGACCCTTTATTTGACGGCTGTTACGACAATAATCAAATAGTGAACATGGCTACCATTTCTCCAGAGTACGTTGGTACCGTTCCTTCTGATAATGGTGAAAAGAAGGTTGACACTCTTGAAATGGCTCCTGGTAGCCCAAAGGGTCGTCAACTTGATACTTCAACCCTTGCTCTGACAGACAAATCTACTTCACCTAACACAGCTCTTATTGCCGCTGCAGCTGTTGAACATACTACAACTTCCCCACCAAAATCAGTGACAGAGTCCACCGACTTGTTAAAACTTGAAAACGATCAAGGAAATGTTAAAACGGAGCAAGCGCTTATTATTTCTCACCCAACCCAAACCCCTGATTCCGCTCCCACCACACCGGTGGACGCCCCTAGATTACTAGCGATTAGACCTCATCCTCAAGACGATGATGATTCCATTGATAATGAATCTACGAGAAGAAGCAAGCGTCAGCGAACTATGAGCGTTTCTGAAGAAAATGAAGAGGAGAATGATGATGAATCAGAGAAGAAGTACAATTGTCCTGATTGCGGTAGAGGTTTCAATCGTAAATTTAACATGCAGACACATCGGTCAACTCATGATCCCAATCGTATTAAGCCTTTTGCTTGTGATCATCCAAATTGTGGCTCAAGATTTACTCGCAAGCATGATTTGAAGCGACACATTAATGGTATTCATAAGGGTGAAAAGGTTCATGAGTGTACAGTGTGCAGAAAACCGTTCTCTCGTAAAGACGCGTGGAAGAGGCACATCACTACTTGTGGCAAGATGTAAGATTGTAAATTATCTGTATAGAATCTTTTTTTTTTAAAAAAAAAAAAAAAAAAAACAAACAAAACACCAACCCCTTTTGTGGATAAAAACAATCTTGCAACGCAACTTTATTTTTTATTCGAGAATATTTCTAAAAAAATTCATGGACTTTTATTGTTCTCTTTATATTTATTTATATATATATATTTTTTTATTAAGTCATCAAAAATATATAGCCATAGTGAACCATTTATTTTTTTTTATTTAGTTTTAGTTTTTTTTTTTTTTTCTTCTCTTGAAAAAAATAGCATATATTATATATTTTTTTGCATAGTTTCCTTGTATATCTTTGCATATTTATCAAAATTTTCACTAATGGCAAAGCATTGACAAATTTTTTTGTCAAAAGGAAAAAAAAATTCTCGTCTCGAAAATATTTATCTGCATTCCGGGTCGTGTTAATGTTCGCATAATTTAATAATAAAAAAAGATAATGCGTAAACATCAATAGGGCCGTTTACGGATTGTAATAAGGTTTAGAGAATTAAAGGCTTTTGCATTTAAATGTTTTGCCTTTCGCCTATTCCCTTCCGTTACGGTTGTGAGACGGCAGTATTAAATCTGTTAAAAAAAAAGAACAATAGCAAAAAATTTCACCTTGCAGTTCTTTCCGATCAATTCTATTATAGTTCCCCTCGCTAAAAAAAAAAAAAAAAAAAGAACATTATTTTTTGTTTCCATTGTTCTCTTTCTTGTCCCTTTATTTTTTTTATATACATATATATAGTTTTAGCATTAATATTTAGTTTTTTTCTTTTTTTTTTTTTTCTTAGTTGCTTTAGTTTTTTATCTGAACATTTTTTTCTTTTTTTATGTATTTTATATATTTTAGTATATATTATCTTATACCCGCGATCTTTCTTGCGGAATGAAGAATTTTCTGTTTAGGAAATAGATCTTGCTGGGAAAGTTTGATCAGTTCTTTTCTTTACCCATTACTTGGTAATTTTCCTTCAATGAGATCGATTATATACGCAAAATTCATGAAATATATTCTTTAATAGCGGTATTCAACCTTCAATGGGTTATAGAAAAGCATTGGATAGGTAGTTACATTGGTATCTATGGTGGAAAGTGTGTCATAAGATGATGTTGGTCGCGTTTCTTTGTTGGATCGAAATGAACAAATAATGTAATATAGGCAATTTCGGACGTTCGATCAAGTATATAATATATATTTATAAAAATGTAGATACAACAAAATTTAAATAATAAAACATCATCAAACGTACCCTTTATATATTTTTTCATTCCCTTTTTTAAATTAGGTTATATATTTTTTTCTTATACACATATTCATTCATATATATATTTTTTTCTTTGTAACTTTTTTTTCATGTAGAATAATAATAATAATACATGGTTTTTTTCTTTAACAATTTATTCAAAAAAAAAATATATATATATATTTAGATGATTTTTAGAGAATAAATAATAAAGGAAAATTTATTTTCTTTTGACCTAAAAAAAAGAGTTAACGAACTTATTCTTATTGACGCGTTCTTTGATCTGCTGCGTAAAACTGCGTATAGATTATCTGTAAAATTTTCTTCGCTGCGTCTTTATCTTGAAATTTTATACCAAATACCTGGATTGAAATTCATAACCAGGAAACTGGTCAAGAGAATTTTCAATTGTTTTTTTTTTAAAAAAAAAAAAAATAACAGTTCTGGTGGCTTAAAAAACTGCGACGGTTAGTGGCTTAGCAGATCAAGGTTTTTTTTTTTTTTGAATCTAAAAAATTATAAAAGGAGGCAAACTCCTCTCCAAAACCCACCAAAACGTTTTGCCCTCTCTACATGATCCCGCAGTTGAGATTTGCGCAGTATAAGATCTAACAGGATGGAAGAACAACAAGGTTTAGACCGCGAGGAGGTTATCTCTTTAATTGCTAGGTGAGTTGAAAAGACAACCTTTTTAATCTCGAGTAGTTGAAAAGCGGTTTGGTTGAATTTTGTTGGGGAGAAGGAAATTTTACAATCGTGATATAATAGATGGGTTGCGTTAGCCGAGTTATGTAGTTACTGTCTGGAAAAGCTAACGTGTTCGGTAAGAGAGGTGTGATTAGTTAATAGATTTTCAATAAAATCATCATATTTTTTTTTTTTAAAAAAAAAAAAATAAAGGGCTTTTTCATATTTTTTTTTAGAAGTGGAAATTTATGACCTAGATGGGTTTTAAAGTTGATTTTAATTTTAAATCTTGTTGATTTTGTTGTATTAAAAAAAATTATCGAATTTCTTTTTTTAAAAAAAAATATGTATTCCAAATTCAAAAAAAAAAAAAAAAAATTATTTAATAAAGTTTTTTTTTAAAAAAAATTAAAAATTATCTTTAAAATATTTAATGATCCATTTCTTTTTATCCATCTGGGGTTTTTTTTTCTTTTTTTTTTTAATACTACCTTATCATTAAAATTAGTCAATTGCGTTATTATGGGTATACAGAAACAGCCCAATCTTTAGCAGAGGAATCAAATATCCCTATGGATTTAGGTACTAGTGCAGAATTGTCCGAATTACTTTACTCGGCAACGTACTCGTCAAAAGATGAAGGTTTATATGCTTATTATTACAAGAGTTTCGTTAATATCATTTGAACTTTATTTTAAATACATATCTATTTAAATATTTTATTTCTGAATAAGAGGATGATGGGGATGAGGATGAGGAATATGAAATTTCTGCATTGGTTGAAGGTTCACCTTATTCTGATGAAGACGCTCAGAGTGAAGATTTTCCATCAAAATGTCTGGCCGATTTAGATCCAGAAACGAATTATGGTAATATATACATATACATATATATATATTTTTAAAAAAAAATATTACTTTCTTGAATGTTTTATAATGAAAATTTTTAATAGAGCCAAAGCCGACTCCAAATTATAATCTTTGGTACATAACAACTCATCGAGCTGCTGCCACATGTGTAAGGTTTAAGAAAGATGGTAATTGTCATTGAGCGTATCTCACTTTCTTTGAAAAAAAAAACAAAAAGATAGAAATTTTTAAAGCTTAATACTTGATTGATTATTAGGAAAGTTTGCTGCTACTGGTTCTGCAGATTCATCGCTTAAAGTTCTCGATACTAGCAAGATGAAAAGTCACTCAGATGAAGATAGACCCGTTATAAGAACTTTATATGATCATACTGGTGTAAGCTGGATAATATTTAATATTTCTAAATAAAGATAGATAGATATATGAAGACAAAGTTTATGTCATGTCTGTTCTTTCTCTTCTTTTTATAAAAGCGTGTGAATGATTTATCATTTCATCCAAATGGACTTACACTCGCTTCTTGTTCGGACGATCGTAATATAAAATTATTCGATATCGCAACACAAGGAATTAAACGATCATTTCGATTTTTACGGGTCTGATTCATATATATTTCTTTCCTTTTAAATAATTATTATATTCGATGCTAAAAATCATTCTTTTATTACAGGACAAATATCCGGTCAGATCCATTGATTTTCATCCTACCGGAGAATACATGCTAGCAGGTTTTAACTTTAATTTATTTCTATTATTATTATTATTATTATTATTTTATCAAGTAAAATATTTTGTTCTTAGGGACTGACCATGAGGCTATTAGATTTTGGGATGTTCAAAATATTAAATGTTATATTCCATCTAGTTCACAATCTAATCACAGATTAAGCATAACTAAGGTAAAGTTATTTATTTATATTCGGTATACATAAACATTAGTAAATTACATTATAATCTCCCTTTTTTTATGATTGATCTAGGTTCGATGGAATTCAAATGGTGGACAATTTGTTTCTTCCTCGCTTGATGGTACCATAAAGATTTGGGAAGGGGAACATGGAGAGTGTATTCAAACAATAGATAATGCGCATAACGGACAAGCAGTTTCAAGCGTAGAATTTTCTAAATCTGGGGCATATATACTTTCTAGTGGTTGCGATTCTACGTCTAAATTATGGGATGCCAATAACGGCAAATGCATTGTAACATTTGAAGGAGCTATACACCGAGTAATTATTTCAAAAACTTTTTGTGCCTGGGAATAAGATGAATTATCAATTTAACCAAAAAAAATGAAAATAATTTTTTTTTCTCTCTCGTTATTTAGAATAATCACGTACAAACTACATTTTTATTCGAAGAAGATTATATTATCAGTAGCGACGAAAATGATAATTCTATAGTGTGTTGGGATTCGCGCACTGGAAAATTGCTTATACGTTGGCCTGGTATTATTATGGATTTTTACTATTTGGTTTTATTTAAAATATTATCATTATTATTAAATTTTTTTTTTTTTGTTTCTTTTCTTTAAATAAAAATAAAGGACATACGGGAATCGTTCGATACGTTGCTGCTTCTCCTACTGAATCCGGATTCATGAGCTGCGCGTAATTAGAAGGGTTTATTTCATTCATTGATTTTCAGTATTCTTCCTTTATTAACAAATTTTTTTAAAAATTGTTAGGGATGATTTCCGTGTTAGGTGAGTCTTTACTCGTTACTAATATCAAAAAAAAAAAAATTAATTTTATTTATAATTATTAGATATTGGAATTTGGATCCAACTACACAATCTTAATTCTTATAAACATCGTGTATTAGTAATTTTAAATTAGTAATAAATAAAATCAAAAGTTCCTCACTCAAATTAAAAGCATAATCAATAATAAATCATTAGAGACGAATATTTAAAATAAAGATTTATTTATTATTTTTCATACCGATCCTTCAATTTAAATAAATGAATAAATATATAAATAATTCACATAAATTAATTGCTTAAATATAATTCATATAATAATTTCTCATAATTAAAGTTCTTATTTAAACACGATAAAAAAAAAATACACAATTCATTTTAATTATTATTATTGTTTTTATACGAATTATTATGACTGTTGTTATTTTGATGAATATCTCCTAAATTGTTCGTATTAAGGTTTGATCGCTGAGCGTCCCACCCAGGAATGTGTTGAAGGTTCATTTGTTGATTATAAAATGGTAAAGCTTGAATTATAGCGCGATTGGTCGCTACCAAATCATTTAACATCTATTTAAATAAAAAAAAAAAATTATTTGAAATCAATCAAAGGTATAGCAATAATGTAACATAGAAATATATATTAGATATTTACTGACCTTAACATTCTGTTCTTGTGGATGATTAACAACCTTTCTACGTTCTTCAATAACGGCATCTTGTAATCTCAAGTTCTTACCTAGATTACTTTCTTCAATACGATTTTCACGATTATGGTGATGTTTGTCGCCGCCTTTAATTTCGATTTCATCATCATCATAATCATCATCATCAATATTTATAAAGGGTGAAGGGTCAGATGCATCGGATGAAAGTGAATCAAGGTCCATATCTTGTACCTCATCATATTGAGAGGTTTTTGAGTCGCTTGATTGTAATAGTTGAAGTAAAGTATTGTTTTTGAATAAATATGAATTATCATGTGTAGCAGCTGATGTGGAAGATTCTGAACATGATGATGACCCGTGATCGGATGATCCACCACCACTATCCGAAGAAGTTTTTTGTAAATTTGATGTTCTAAATCCCGGTGTCGGTGAAACCCTTGGTCGTGGACTCGAAGAAGGAGGTAATTGAAATAATCTTGTTGAGAGTACTTGATGTGATTTTGATTTTCCGTTATTCCCTTCGATATCTGTACTACTACCGCTGCTTGACGCGTTCATTGAAGTATCATCATCAATTGAAGATTCTTTGGAGTGAGAGATCTTTTTAGATGAAGTTGTAATTGATTTATGACGACGATGCCCATGACGTGTTCCTCTCGTAGGATGTGAAGTTTGTACTAATACCATGAAATTATCTTCTGTAATAACTCCAGGAACTTTAGCAGTATGTAATTTTTTGTAATTTGGTAAATCTTGTTTCAAATCGTTGCTTGGTGATGGAGTTTGTGATGATGAAATTTTAGGATCATCATTGTTCCAATCATTGATCTCATCATAATTTTTTCCCGGTGATGACTGTACTCGTCTAGAATCAAGGTTAATGTCCTTTTTCATTAGAATATTGTTTAATTCATTGTTAGCATCCATAGAGTTTAGGTCATCAACGAACATATGCGGGTGTTCACTCGTATTGCGATGATTACATGATTTTATCGGACTATATAAAAAATTTAGAAAGTAAATTAATATTGCTAGAAGAAAGCCATATAAAAAAAATTCAATTAATAACTTTTGATGATACGGTACTCTACCTTTCGTCATCTGCCTCTTGCCCGCTGCTGATATCTTCCTCACTTGTTTCACTTAATACAATATTGCTTCCACCTAAAATCAAATTCGTTGCTCTTTCATAAACCGGAACATTCCATCTCTCTTGAATGACGTCAATATTATCAACGTCTCCAATTGAACGATCGAGCCCCAATGATTGACTTGGACGTGATGATGTTTGTTTATCATCATCATCGTCTATCATTACGCTCCTACTAAAGTCGGTACAGAATAAACCGCCTTCATAGTAGATAACTGGACCATCATGTTGATCGATTACGCTACTAGATTCATCTGAAGAAGGGGACGAACTAAGATTACGATGAAGAAATACGGGACGATAATGGGTTATTGAAGATGTTACAGATGGTGATTCAGTTTGTTGATTGTTAGGTTTTGAGCCGTTAGATGAAGTTAAAGAGGATGGCGTAATACTCATTGGGTCAGAAAAATTTTGGATTGGTTTAGCAGACGGAATCGATGGTGAAGAATCACTTTGTTTATCACCAATACTTCCCATTATATCAACATCTTTGTTTTCTATGGTATCAGGTTTAACATGTTCCAACCCTGTACGCCATCGAACTTTTGTACCGTCCTCATTTAATTCTAGACAATTTGAAAATTTTCGAATAGCTTGTTTAATGAATGGCAAAGTAACGCTCATTGTATGTAATTGTGCCATATTCGTCAAAAGATTTAAATAAACGTATCCTTCGGGATCTGCATCTTCTTGATCTTTTAGATAATGATCATCTGTTGATGGTTGGACGGTAAATACATTCTCAATAGCTCTAACGACTTGTTTCATCTTTAATTTATCATTTGCTTTAACGGGAGTTAAGTGTTCTGTTTTGGAATTATTTTCGATTATTGGGCTTTGAGTCAAATTTGTAGAACTTGACGTGGGCGTTGGTAACTAAAAGGGTAAAAAGTAAATGAAAAGATCAATTATGATCGTTTGCAAGACTGTTTTAAATTTTCTTTCACGCTCATAATATCTACCTGAGCGGCGAATTGTCTAAGATATTCTTCCAATTCGTGTCGCTTCTCTCTAAAAGTTTAATTTGTGTCAGCGAATTTTGATTGATATAGAATATATAGTAAGTTAAAATGTTTATATACCTGGGCATTTGATAGTATCGCACTTCAAATAATTTTTCTTTATGTAATGTTTTTGCGTGACTACCTTCCATTTTTCGAAGTTTTTGACGCAATTTTTGATCTTTACAAAAGAGATGACGTGAATAAAAGTGATCAGAACCTTAATTAATTGACACAAAAGATTATCAACTTACTTTTCAAAGTTAAATCGTCGATAACTGAACGATAAGAATCGCTGCCTGAAGATCTGTCACGTTTTTTAAAGTTACCATGATGTGGCGACTTTGAAAAGTTACGACTTGATGGCATACGATGTCCATGGGCGTAGTGTCCAGCACGTTGATGATGTCTTGATGTTATAGATGACTGTTGATTTAACACAGGTTTAGGATGAGATTTGTAAGAATTTACGTAATAAGGGGTTTCGCTATCTAAAATTCAAAATTTCGCCATTTGCCAAAATTTTACAAAACTTTAATATATTGTTTACACTTTTTGTTATTTAATGACTCGTTTTGATATATAAGAACTCTTCTGTTTTATTTCATTCATCTGATTCAATTTGACACGTAAACTTACCGTCATCAATATTATTCAATTCTCTAGTATTTTGATTAAATTCTTTAAACCATAATTCTGTAGTAGACATCGAACTTGAACTTTTCTTTGAACATGTTCTGTTACTACTACCGTTCCTTCTTTCTCTGCTCGTTTCGTCCATTTCTCTTTCAATACTTGAGGACTCTCTTGGGCTATCAGCACTACTTGATTTGTCCGAAAGAAGAGAGTTCATTTCAGATTCTTCGTCGCTTTTTGTCTGCAAATTATTTTTATGTTGGGGTATATTCCAAGTCATGGACATTGTGGTTTGTCTTCGAGAATCATTATCACAAGCCTTTGTCGCCTTAAGAGAAGTCATGGAAGTCATAATATTATTAATTTGCTAACTTTACAAGTATAAATCTTTATTTCTTTTTTTAACTTTTTTTTTTTTTTTTAGAAAAATACTTTTTTTTATTAAATAAAATAATTTTTAAATTGTAAAGAATATTATTCTTGTAAAATGGTTTGTTTGGGTAACGAAAGTAAAGGTCAGTAATACTCGTACAGAAAGAGAAATTAATCGGTTACAGAACAACATATATTTTATAAAAATATCCAAGAAAATGATTTGGCGCAAAATTTAGCATTTTTAAAACGAAACTTTGTGATTTAGAGATATGGGTAATTAAAAGAATGTTAAAAGGAGATATTAAAGCATGGAAAATTTTTTCTTTTTAAGGGATTTTAACAAAAAAAAAAAATGAGAAATTTTTTTTTTTGATTTTTTTACGAGGAAGAAACCTATGTAACTTAAACCGAAAAAAAGATAGCTGTTAAAAAAACTTGATTTTAAAAAATGCAGAATTTTAAACGATTGTCGATCTGAGCAAAATTGGTTTTTATTTTTTTCGATTTTTCTCGATTTCCAATACTGATTATCGATCCACATTACGTTTTAATGATGTCATTATTATACTGCATTGATGTTTAACTTAATATAGGAAGAAAGTGAAAATGCATATCACAAACAAATACTGAGTGTTACCTTAATATTTTCCCGACATATTTAATTATATATTTAATTAATGATAAAAATATGATATAATTTAGTTGCGCAATAGTCGTCATATATTATACCTGCCTAAGAAACGTGAACACGGGATTTGGAATATCATAGAATTTTCTTAAATTGCGATTAGATCGATTTATATTTATTAAAACGTCGTTTTTGCAAATACCCAATCAGAAAAAAAATAATTTTTTTTCCGTTATCATGTCTTGAGAGTTGTCTACGAATCTGATGATATACATCTATTATATTTGAGAAAAAAAAATTACTAGTAATTTTATATAATAATAAAATCTTTTTTAACATTGATATTTAACTGAAATATATATTTTTAAAAAATATTTTGTAATCTATAAAATCTTTATCACTAGATTTTATTAATATGATATAGCATAAGATTTAGATATAGTAGTATAAATAAAAAAATTTGAATTAATCATCTTATTTTTATAAATTGCACTTACAAATTCTAAAATAAAAATTATGCTAAAAAAATTATATTAAATTTATAATTATTAAATCTTAACTTACTTTATTTTTATTTTAAATATAATTAGCTACTTATTTTAATCTCTTTTTGTAAAATATAGGTTTAAATTGATTATTATTAAAAATAAGTAATAGTTTATTATTAATTATTTAGATTAAAACTATTATATACTTATAAAAAATTATTATTTATTTAATATTATTTAATATTTATTTTTAAAAATAATATATAAACTATGAGATCATTAATTTATCCT
>CAJVPP010000822.1:0-25831 GCA_910592005.1 Funneliformis mosseae | reverse complement strand
TTTTTAGAAAATATTCAAAATTAATGAATATTAAACTAATTGAAAGTAAAAAACAAACTTCTATTGATTCTTTTTTTGTTATAGTAGATTAATTTGTTACTAATTTTTTGAAATTAATAAAATTGCGAATTTTAAACTTGACATATATAATAAAATCACATGATTTTAAGTTTTCACTATATATAATCACCATAGTATATCTTTTATATAATTGGTGATTATAAATGGGTTTACTATATATAATCACCGTAGTATATCTTTTATATAACTGGTGATTATAAATGGGTTTTATTTATAATCACCCCTATCTATAATCATGTAATTTTTAAAAACTAAAAGAGGTAATTATAGATAGGTCTGACTGTACTTCCTTCTAAATAAGTATAACTTTATTACAAAATTTACAAGCAGCTATTTTATTTTTTTTATAATTACTATCTTTTATAAAATATTTTCAAACTTTGCTACTTGTAACTTTTATTATAGTCAACTTTAGTAAAATTTGTAAAGAACCAATCTCAACTTCAGAATTAAAACTTTTATCATTATCATGATAACTATATTCTGCTTCATCCATAATCTCTATAACTGAAAATAAAATATAAATTATATAAAATTAAATTAAAAAAATAAGCAAAAAATTAATTTTAATTAAACCTACTTATTATAACTACAATTATTTATCACAGTTTTAAATAATTTATTAAAAAAAAAAGCTAAAAAATAAAAAAAATTAATTAATTAAATTAATCAAAAACATTTATTTAAATTAATTAAATTAAATCCACTTACTGCAAATATCAATTATTATTAAAGAAATCTAAAAAAAAAAATTTAAATTTAAAAAAATTAAATAAAAAAAACAAATTAAATTAAATTAAATCTACTTATATCAGCTATCAATATTTGCTACAGCTATAAATAATAATTTAATTTATCAAAAAAAATAAAAAAAAAAACTAAAAAAAAATAATTAAATTAATTAATTAATTAAAACATTTATTTTAATTAATTAAATTAAACTTATTCAAATATTAACTATTATTAAAAAATTCAAAAAAAAAAATTAAAATTAAATTAATTTACTTATCACAGCTGTCAATTAATTTTTGATATAGTAATACTCTTATTTATTAAAAAAAACTATAAAAAAAAAATAAAATTAAAAAAAAATAATTAATTAAATAATTAAAATATTAAATTAAATCAATTCCTAAATTCTTTAAAGTCATTAATATCTTTTACAGGCATAGTGACTCTTTGAGGGGTTTCACCCAATATGAAACATCATTGCTAATAAATGTTTAGGAATTTACTGATTAAAAGCTTTAGAAACATCAGTTGTAAAAATGCTTTTTAACTTTATGAGCATTATCCTTATATACTAACCCTTCAGGATTCTTGATCAACCCACTTACTATAGACACTACTAATAATCAATTTTAAAAGAAATCTAAAAATTAAATTAAATAAAAAAAAAACTTAAAATTAAATTAAATTCACTTACTTATCGCAACTACTAACTGTAAAATTTACTATAACTATAGAAAAAAAAATTAAAAAATAATTAATTAAATTAATTAATTAATAAATTAAAATATTTATTTAAATTAAATTAAATTAAACTCACTTACTATAGATGCCATTAATAATATTAAAAGAAATCTAAAAAAAAAAATTAAATTAAATTAAATTAAATTAAATTAAATAAAAAAAAAAACAAAATTAAATTAAATTCACTTATTGACAGCTGTCAATTTTTTGGTGTAACAATTTTATTTATTAAAAAAAGCTACAATTTTTAAAAAAAAAATTAAATTAAATTAATAAAATAAAAATTAATAAATTAAATCTGATTCTTTATTGTAAAATCGTCCAAATATTTTTATAAAAAATAATTAATAATAAATATAAAGAAAAATAAATAAATAAATAAAAAAAAAAAAATAACACACTTACCACTTATTAAAAAAATTGTTATTACATATTCTAAAATAATATAACTTAAAAAATAAACAAATAAATAAATATAAAAAAAAAAATTTAAAAATGAAATTAATTAAATTTAAATAAAAAAAGATTAATCCTAACTAATCTCTTATTACAAAATTGCTAATTAATATTAAAAAAAATTAATAGAAATAAATTAAAAAAAAAATAAATAATAAAAAAATAAATTGAAAAACTTACCGATACATCACTAATAGTCAAATGAATCCTTAATAAAATTAGCTGAATCTAATTAGAAACCTGAGTAAGAAAGATTTCTAAAAACTAAAATCAATTACTTAGTATATAAAATCTTAGAGAAGGCTTTAGATTATATACAAAAAGTAAAAAACAAATAATACTCAAAATTCTAACCAATCCTGAAATATAAAAAGTAAATATTAATAAATAATTCTTAATTTATATATAGCAATTCCCTCCTTCATTTCGTTCACTATCCTACTACCCTATTATCTTACCATTTCCCACTTCCTTTTATTTCTTCCTATTGCCCTCTATTGTTCTCCACTATTTCTACTATTTTCTATTATCCCACTGCCTCCACTGTCTATACTTCACTATTCATTCAATTAATTAAACACGAAATCTAAATAAATTAAAACATTAAAAAAAATATATATTAAAAAAATATATTAAAAAAAAATTCTTATCTACAGTTGAAGTTGGTAAAGCTTGCTTTCTTCAGTTCGATTCTGAAGAAAGAAGCTTTATAAAGGTAAAAAAGATTATCAATTTAACATTTGATAATTAATTTAAGATTTGAATCTAAATCTAAATCTAACAGATTAGATTTAAATCTAAATCTAAATCTGACAAATCAGATCCAAATCTGAATTTGAATCTGACAGATTAGATTAGATCTAAATTTGAATTTGAATTGATCTGAATTTAACAGATCAAATTCAGATCAATCTGAATCTGTGTAGAATACTAAATGTTATAAATTACTTGATTTATTTACTTTATTATACTTTGCAAAAAAAATGGGAAAAAAATAAATTAATTATAGAACAATATAAGGTAATATTTTATTGTCATCGATATGAAAATTCATATCAAAAAATTGCTAAAATTATTAGATATGAAAAATAACAATTTTTAATATATTAAAATAATATAATAAAACTAGTTCTATAGATTTTAAGTATCAATCAAATGATTATATTTAATTAATAATAACTAGCATAAAAGACTTAAACATTTAGTAATAAATAAAAAATACAAAACTAATGATTATATGCTACTAAAGTGAAAGAATTTTAGAAAAAAAAGATAGAATGTTTCTATAAATACTACCTGTCATGCATTTTATTCACTTAGATTAAGAAATTGTATTATACAGAGGGTGGACAAAAGTATTCGCATACTTTTTCACTCAATATAAAACTTCAAAAAATTTTGCATTAACTATGAAAGGTTAATTAATATTTTATTTAAAGCCGATTAAGATCTAAATTTTGTACTAAGTAACTAGTACTTAGTTGGGTCACTATTTGCTACAATCATGGCTTAAATTCGTTGTGGCATACTATTGACTAGGTTTTTGATAGTATGCTTCAGAATTTCTTTCCATGTCTTTTTAACATATCGGTCAAGAACTGTAAGATTAGATGGAGGTTTTTTATAAGCTCAAATGGTTTTCTTAACTTCAGCCCAAAGATTCTCAATCGGATTAAGATCAGAACTTTGTGCTGGCCAAGATAATGTATGAAGATTGTTTTCTGCTTGAAAAGACATTGCAACCTTTGATTTATGAGGCCGAGCATTATCTTTTTGAAACTAGCCATCATAATTTGGAAAAGATTTTCTTATGGTCAGAACAACATATTTACGAAGAATGATGACATGTGAATTACCAGTTGCTATTCCAGACAATGGAACAATTGGTCCCATACTTTTTCTTGAAAAGCAACCCCAGTACATTTGACTAGGGCTATGTTTTACTGTAGCTGTAACACAGGATAAAGTCTATTCATCCTTCGGTTCACGCCAAACCTTACTAGAGTGACTTTATTGAAATTGAGAGAATGTGGATTCATTACTCTACAAGACTTTTGACCAATCTGCTTTAGTCCAGTTTTGATATTCTAAATACCATTCAAGACGCGCCTCAATATTTACTGGTGAAATTAATGGTTTTTTTCTCGCAACACAATTTTTTAATTCAGCTGAATGGAGGGTTCGTCTAATCTTCTTGATCGAAACATCTTGCTCAGTCTTTTTCTTCCAAAGCTGTTATATTCCAGCTGTACATAGACGACGATTTTTAGTTTTATCATTTGTCACGATTCGTTTAAAGCAATTTCGTTGTGGGATTGAAATTAAAGGCAGACGTCCAGAATGATGCATCAATTTGGTTGATCCAGTATTACAATATTGAATAATAGTATCACAAATAGTTGACACTCTGCAGTCAACGGTATTAGCAATGGTCCGATAACTATTACTACATTGATAGCAATAAATTATGACTTTGCGTTGTTCTGCAGTTAATTCTTTAGTTTTTAACATTTTTTTTTATTTAGAGTTTTGGAGAAGGAAATTTATTAAAATAAAAATTTAAATTGTTATTTTTTATGTTTATAATATAAATAAACACTAACATGTTATATGATCGCAATTTGTTATTGCAGTTATATGACTTTTCTAGTATTAATTCACATTTATAGAGGGTGTGCAGATACTTTTGTCCACCCTCTGTATAATATAAGTCTTTTATTTTACCTGCAAACAAAATAATCTGACTTATATAGTATTTGAAGTATGAAAATTAGATCAAAAATTATTGAGTAAAGGTTTGTAAAGTGATGAATCAATTTTTATCCAGTTTCAATAAAATCGCATTAGTAGAGTATAAAGAAAACTAGCTAATAATAATTACTTTCTTATATTTCAATCAAATTAAACATAATCCTAGCTGTATACATTAAAGCTGTTTTTTTTTGATAGGAAGTATGATTAATTATATTACTTAGAGCTTCACATAAGCTGAGTCACTTATAAGCTAAATGAGTCAGCTCATTTAAGCTCAGCTTGAGCTACTATAAATGAGTTATGAGTCAGATAAGCTAGCTTATATTATAACTTAATTTGTATTACAGCTTAACTCGTTAGTTTATATTTTTTTCTTTAAAGAAAATAAATTCAAAAACAGTTTTTCTTTGAAGAAAAGCTTTTCTGATAGTATTTACTTAAAGAAAAACAGCCTTAATGATATTTTCTTTAAAAAAATAGTCTTAATAATATTTCCTTTAAAAAAAATGAACCTAATAGTATTTTCTTTGAAAAAAATGAACCCAGTAACATTTTCTTTGAAAAAAACGTATCTTATGGCATTTTTTTAAAAAAATTTGCTCCAAAAGTGAATTCTTTTAAAGAAATGATTCTGAAAGTGAATTCTTTTAAGGAAAATGTTTCAGATGTAAAATCCTTCAAGAAAATTGCTTTGGATGTAAAATCCTTTAAGAAAATTACTCCAGAAATGAATCCTTTATGAAAATCGCTTTGAAAATAATTTTCTCAAAGGAAATCATTCTAAAAATGTTTCTTTTAAAGAGAATCATTCTGGAAATATTTCTCTTGAAAAAAATCATTTTAGAAGTATTTCTTTTAAAAGAAATTATTCTAAAAACATTCCTCTTAAAGGAATTATCCAGAAACTTTCTCTTTATAAAAATCATTCTGAAAACATTTCTCTCAAAGGGAATTATTCTGAGAATGCTTTTCTTAATGAGAAATATTTCTATTAACTAATGCTTTATAAGGGTCAAGTTAAGTTAAATTTATGGCATATTTGAATTTGAACCTGTAAATAATTACAGAACTTGAATTTGACTTTACCTGATCATTATTTAATTCAGATTTAACTCAACCCTATTATTATTTAATCTAGATTCAACTTGAAATTTTAAGGATTACTTTGTGCTAGCTTAATAAACAGTGATTAATATATAAAAAATAATTTAAATACTTAATCGATTTGACGCTGTGCTTAATACTACCTAAAAATTAAAAAAAAATGTTAAAAATAATTTTATTTTTAAATTTAAAATATTTATTTGATTTGATGCTACCTATACAGTATCATTACTTTTTATTCTATTACTTTTTAAATTATATATTTTTTTATAAATAAAAAAAATAAAATTCTTATTTTCAAGACTTTTTAAGATCATTTTGAGAATTTTGACAGATTTTAATAGTTGAGTTAACCATATTAGTTTTATTTAATTTCATCTTATCAAAGTAATTTACATATTTTTTATTTTTTAATTATTTCAAAAATTTAGCTTTTATATACAGTTTAATTAATTAAATATAAAATAATTATGGAGTAATATAAAAATAAATAATAAAAACATTTATTCTAATAAAAATCATTTGATTTTGAAAAAAATCTAAAGAAAAAAAAAGGGTAAGATTTTTTTAAAAATCATCATCATTACACTACAGAGTATCATTTCAAAAAAAAAGCTGTAAATTAAATTTATTAGTTAAATTTCAAATAAATATAAAATAATAAACTTTTTTAAATTAAGTTAAGCAAAATGTAATAAGTATTTTAGCATTTTTTTTACTTAAAATATTTTATATTAATATTATAAATAAAAAAGTATTATATAAAGT
Organism: Funneliformis mosseae; assembly: GCA_910592005.1. NCBI lineage: Eukaryota > Fungi > Glomeromycota > Glomeromycetes > Glomerales > Glomeraceae > Funneliformis > Funneliformis mosseae. The sequence goes on along the minus strand of CAJVPP010000822.1, from coordinate 19,195 downwards.
TTATTTTTAAAAATTTATTTATTTTTTTTTGTGAGAATTAATTTTAATTCATTTTTTTTACATTTTTTTTTATGAGAATTTCAAGCACATATAATTAAATTATATTACCTTTAAGATTATATCTTTTATTTGATATCAGATAGGTTCTATCAGAAAAATTCACTTTATTAGATTACTTGTTAACTTATAAAAATATTTTAGTTAATCAATAACTTTTTTACCTGTCTGTAATTATTCACTTTGCAATGTTTTTTATTTTCTAGAAGAAGTTATGCTATCAGTAATATTGATAGGTTTATTTATTATTTATTTGTTATAAATTAAAGTCACATATCACAAAAAATGTCTAGCATATCAATATTATTTAAATCAGATCACCTATCATTTGGATCATTTAGATTAACTTAGGTCAATTTAGGTCAAGCAAAAATGTAATCTAAATCTGACAATTTTTTGAATTAGAACTCACATTATAAAAATGAAAGTTTTGACTCAAGAAAAAATTTGAGCAGATCAAGTAACTCAGATTGATTCAATCATTTTGAAATACCACTCTTGATAGTTTTTTGTTTTAAATATAAATGTAAGCTGAAAAAGCTGATTTGCAAGTCAATTAGTTTAGCTTGACTTGTCAATTGATCTTTATGAGTTGAGCTGAGTTGAGCTGAAAAAAAAGTGACTTAGCTTAAGTCAGTAGTAATTCAAGTCAAACTGGCTTATACGAAGCTTTAATATTAACAATTATTAGAATCTTTATATAAATTAACAATCCTAGTCTTATTTTATTTGAACTATCTATTTTATACTAAAATTTATTTTAAAAGTTTAAAAAATAATAATTTAATCATAATTGTTAAAATATTAATATTAAAATCTAAATATAATTCCAGAAAATTATTTATAATTAATTTTGCTATATAAGATTCTAATTTTATAATTAAGAGAAATAGTATTATATTTAATTTATTAATTTATAATAAATAAGTTAACTGCAAAAAAAATGTTGATTATCTTTAAGATTAATAGTAATAATAAATATTATTTTTAAATACTTTAGAATCTCACATTTCTTAAATAACTAAATCCTAAATTATAGTCAAATAATGATAAAATGTAAAGAATATCAAGTTAGTTTAGTTTTTTTAGAAGCTTTAGACAAAAATTTATATTATAAATCCTTTTTTTTGAAATTAGTAAGAGAAACTATACACAAATAATAAAACTAAAACTTCTAGTTTATATTCTATTTAAATAAACATAAGAACATTAGTTTTTTTTAAAATACACAATTTATTATTAATATTATCAATAGTTATCCTAATTCTTTATAGCAGCTAGAATATATTTTCGAAGTAGATGATCAAATGAGTGCTATTTTTAATAATCTTTTTTTATTATAATCATAATTTATTAATGGCTTTTTAATAATAATACAGATTTTCTGAATTTTTTATTGTAGGATATGATAAAAAAGAAATTAGTAAACAATTTTTGAAGGGAGTTACTTTTTGTCTATTTTATTATTTTATTAGAAAGTTTTAGTTATTTTATATAGAATTAGTATTTTTTCTAAAGAATATTTATATTATACAAGTTTAGAATTTAAGTCTTCTTTTATGTATTCGATTAACAAAAAAGTATTTTATTTGTACAAAAGATAAATAAAAAAATTCAATAATAAAAATGTTTCAAGATTTTAAATTACAATTTATACATATTAAAAATAATCCTAATAATATATAAAAAACGTTAATATATTATAACAGTATAGAAGTATTGATATATTTGAAATGAGTTATTATATAGAAAAATCAGAGTTTGAAATGAATTTCAAATTTTGAGTAAATTCAAAAAAAAATTTATGTTATATAATTTTTTTGATTTATTTTTAGATGAGAAGATGATAAAGATTACAAAATTTTATGTATGAAAACTAACTCTGAAATAATATTATACAATTATAATAAAATATTTTCTTATGCCTTAAATTTCTAAAAATTGACTTTAGTTGTTAAATTTAGTAAAACAATTAACATAATAGAAAAATTTTACTTGAAATTTGATCATATTAATATTTTTTTTTACAAATTTCTTTACATTTTATCAAACATAATGTCTTTTATTTCTTATGATTTATTTGCTTTAGAATTAGAAGAATATGCTGAATATGAAAATATAATGGAAAAAATTTGATGAAATTCAACAATTTTTTAATAGTAATTAATATAATTATAGAAAATATAAAAATAATAAAAAATTGGGTTTAAACAGTTTTTATAAAACATATTGAATTTAATAAATTAGATAAACAACAATTAAACTTTATTACCTTTTTCCTTTATAGGATTCACATCAGATTCAAATAATCCAAGATTCTAGCACTTATAAAAATAAATAAGGTAAGTAAATACTAATTTATTAATTTAATTAATTAAAAAAAAAACTTAACCTTCTCCTCTTATTGATCTTACAAAAAGAAAAAAAGTAAGCATTCTAATGATTTGATTAATATATGTATTTAAAATTTATTATTATTATTATTATTATTATTACTCACCCTTCATGATTATAGTTATGAATTATCAAAATTACTGAAAAGATCCTAAAAAAAATTAATTTACGATTCAAAAATACAAATTAAATCAACAATCTATAGAAATCACTGATCATTATTAAATTCTAAATTTAGATTTTGAAAGATTTTTAGATTCAATGTTATTTTAACGTTATTTTATTAAGTTAACTAGCCATAAAAATTATACCATAAATAGATAAGATAATAATGATTTACATGAATAAAAAATTCCAATTTTGATAAAAAATTTTGCAACATGATTTTTATACATACTAACCATATACATTAAATAATTATTACTAGTCAAATCTTTTTAAGATATTATAAGATCAGTTCAAAATAGACTTATAATTTAGGTCATTAGCATCTAATGCAAAATTATAGTTAATGTATAATATATATATATATATTTTTATAAAATAATTTTATTATAATTTTATAATAATTAATAAATAAAATAAATATGTTGACAATACTATTATATATTATATTTAGAGATATTATCAGTTTGATTCAATTCAATTCAGTTTAAAATTACTAGTTTAGTTTTTGAGTTAAACTGACCTCTAGTTTATTATTTGAAATTAAACTACAGTTATATAGTCTAATAGAAAAAACTGATAATTACAAATTGGCAAATATCTTGCCTGGCTTTTATTAAAAAAATTTAAAATTTTAAAATTAAATCCCCAAATATATATAATGAAAATATAAAAATTCTAAAAATTTATCATGTGACCTTAACTTTCTACTATCATTCCTATATGTTCTAGCATAGATCTTACAAGATTAATACATAAATTTACATTGATTGCCTCTCATTCTTTCTTTATTAATCTCATAAAAATGTTTTGCATAATTGACTTTTTTTCATTGATCATAATATTAACCTTCTTCTTAACATTTCTTTTTATTATTACCTATAAATTCTTAATTGGATTAAGATCTAGAGAAGAAGATGGCTAATCAAGAACTTGAGATAATAATCCTAAAATAAAGTGATCATAAACTTGGTTTAATGCTTAGGATCGTTATCCTATTAGAATATCCATTTGTTTCAAAAGATCTGAGATGTTTGTTCAAACAAATTTTCAGTTATAATATTTTGGTAAAGCTCATCATTCATATTTTCTGTAAACATGTGAAATTTGACAATTCCTTTTGTATAAAATGTATCTCACACATGGACTTTAAAAAGGTATTTTATCACAACTCATCTTGGTATTATTTCTCTAACTTTGTAATGAACTAGCATCATATTATGAAATATCTGAAATGTTAACTCGTTAGAAAATATGACATTATTCTAACATTTTTCTTGATGAGCTTTCGCCTAAGTAATATAATGATTTATAGCATCTTGAGTAAGAAAAGGAATTAAATAAGAAATATAAACTTTATACTTAAGGTTTTGAAGGTTTTCTCTAACTATCTAAAATACAATATCAAGGTTAAGATATTTTTTTTAGGTTTTTAATTATTTTATTACTTGACGCATATTTACGCAATTTATAATTCAATTAAAGTAGTAACACTAAAAAGAAGAAAGACATTTTGAATGTTTTGAATAACTTTTTTGCTTAAGTCATTTGTTTCTTTGACCTATCTGTATAATGTTTTTAATGAATATCTAATAACTTTTTAAAGGTCTATGACTTTACGAATACTATCTTTCTATAAAGCTTTAATATATTGACAATGCTCTTTTAGTGAAACTATTATATAATGCTTATGATCGCTAAGTTGCAGATATTTATTAAAATATGATGTAAACAATTTGTTTACATTATAATTTATATTTTTGTTTAAGCATTTCTCATAATCATAAAATTATTAATTATTTTTGATATTTAAAAATCTATAATAATTTTTTTTTTTTATTAAAATATAATAAATTATTTTGATTCTTATTTTATATTTTATATTCAAAATCTATTATTAAATTATTAATTATATAGTATAAATTAGGGCATCCTTAAAATGTATCCCGGGTTCAGGATATTATCCTAGACCGCAACTGTACTTATCACGTGATAAGTACTTTAAAAATATTTATTTATGCATGGGGTCTAGGATAATAACCTGAACCCGGAGTCTAGGTTAAATTTTCCCCTATAAATTATATAATAATCAAATTCGTAAATCAGATTTTAAAAAAGTATGGCACGTGAATTTGAATAATTTGATCTTGTCAGTAACTTTGCCACAATTAAAGTTCTAAGCCAATTTATACACAAATATAATTTCCTTGAAAGTTCGAAACATTTCAATGTTAATAATAAATCACAACGCCGTTTATTTTTAATATTAAAAAGTTGTCATGGTTAAAATATGGAAAAATCTTGAAACATGGTGGCAAGAAAACTATTGCATACAACTTACAGTACGTATAGGAAATTTTTTCCCTGTATTATTCCTAATTATATTAGTAGGATGGAGTTATTATGCTTTCGTTATTAGGTTGTGTATATCCTACTTATTGAATAGTTATCCTGTACAAGGTACTTTGTAACATTAATAGGTGAATTTTTTTCAGAATGAAATTTAAAAATGCTCTCTTATTTTATAGGAGTGGTTTATCTTTTAATATATCACCCACTTTTTTTATTAATGATGTGGAGCTATTTTAAAGCTACTTTTATGTCCCCTGGATATTCAACTGATGTGAGTTATTTTTTTATATATATCCATTTACCATGATACGTTTCCTCAAAGTTTCGCATCTTTATGATATAGACTAGATTAGCTTCGGTAGATTCATCAACAACGACGTATATACCACTCGATCAGCGTCGCTCAAATTCAGGAGAAACAACAAGCAGTAATGCGCCCGAATCAAGTAATGTACCTTCTAATCAAGGCCAACAAGGTGGAACTCAACAACGAAAGAAAGATAATATTTTAGTTGTGATAGATGAAAGTGGTAGTCCCATATCACGTGGTTCCATTATGGTAAAACAAAGTGGGGAAAAACGGTTTTGTCAAAAATGTAATTTTGATAAACCTGATAGAGCTCATCATTGTAGAGTTTGTAAAAAGTATGTATTATTCTATGTATGTATTTAAAAGTTATATCATCATTGACAAGTTTTAAATAATGTTGTATTTTATTTTTAAAGATGTATTTTAAAGATGGACCAGTAAGTAATTATAATTATTAGTTAGCATGTATCAAATTTACAAATGGTTTTAATTTAACTAATTTTCAAATTTAATTTTATTAAAAAGTCATTGTCCATGGTTAAATAATTGTATAGGGCATCGTAATCAAAAACCTTTTTATTTATTTCTTTTATGGGCCACATTATATTCATTTTTCATTTCGACATCTACACTAATTCCAATAATTAAATATGCAGAATCAACAGAAGAGGTAATTTATTTATCTAATGAACAAATTATATCTTTTCTCACGACGACTAATTGAACCTTCTTTTTGTAAATTTTCAGCCAGTAATAGAGATTGATTTAAATTGGACATTTTTAATATTACTTGGAGGAGTATTTTTTTTATGTTTGATAGGGTTCACAATATTTCATACTGGTCTAATTTTATCAAATCAAACTACTTTAGAAAGTTTACAAAAACATAATTATAAAGTGAGAGAAAATGGGGATGTTACAACAAGTAAATATTTGAATTTATTTGATATTGGTAGAAAAAATAATTGGATTCAAGTTATGGGTCCAAAATGGTACTTTTGGTTTATTCCTATTGGGGATCCATTTAATGATGGAAAGTCTTGGCCATTAAATTCTTACAGATATAGTACTTTATGTGATTCAGTAGAAAATTTAAATAATCCTGCTCAAATAGTATAATTTTTTAATAAAGTAAACTGTCTCACGTGACTGAACATTGTGTAACGTGAGGAAAATATCTTATATTGGAAAATAAATTTTTTTTTTTTCTTTTTTATTAGTTAATCCATTTTCGCATACGAATGGGTGAAAATAGGTTGCAATACAAGTTACTTCATAAAATGTCTGAACAGAAACTCGAATTATCCAAACCACAAAGTTCGCTTGATAAAGAAAAAGTTTCACAACTAAATCAGGAAACGGAAGAAATACTTCATGATCTTGATAAACCTGACAAGAAAGGTAAAAGAATTAAAAGGTGGTGATATTGTTAAACTTAAACCAAAAGATTTGTAAGATTAAAAGGTTTAAATTTGGTCGTAAATGCTTTCAAAATTTTCATCAAATGAGAGTTTTTTTTTTTAATAGCAATTCTTTTTATCAGTTAATAAATTGACTGAACAAAAATTAGAACATTTAAAACGATTCATCGATGAGATAAAGGCAGAAACACAATTAGTTTGTGATGAAAAATTTCAAAAATCTCGAACAAAAGAGAATAAAAGAAAAGAAGAACCTCAGCCCAGGTGATTAATTTCAATGTGAACATTTTCATGGCCCAATTTTCTTATTTTTTAATATTATTTCCTCTAGGTCTGTACCAACTTTGTTAGTTGATTTGAGAAAACCTTTTAATAAATGGGATGTCATAAATAATCCTCGGAGACAAGAATTTAATTCAGAAATCAATTCTACTTATAAATCAATGTGGAGTGTCATCGATAAAATCAAATGAAGATGATAATAGATTTATGTTGTTAATCCTACCAAAATTAGGTTTATGCATAAAAAAAAAAAAAATAAATCAATTAAAAATAATAATAATAATAATTATAATAATAAATAAACGATAACGGCCAATGTTTTTTGTTATTATTGTATAAAACAAAAATGAAATAACCTTATAACCCTAATAAAGGAAATTTTTATAGACAGGAGAAATCGAAGATCAAATCTTTGTGAAAATTTATTATTTGGGAAAATAAGCATAAATTAAATTTGTTTACCATAAAAAACCGGTTTATTAATTTAAGAAATTTAAGATAAATTAAGAAAATCTTTAACAAATTAAAACTTAGAAACCATTTAATTTAATTGCTGAATTCAAAAAAAAAAAAAAAGTTTCACTCTTTTGCAAAAAGTCTATTAAAAAAGATTTCAATAAGATGACTAGTAGTAAATCTCAACGAAAACTTAGCTTCAATGTTGGTGAAAACTATGAAGTTTTAGATGTGGTAGGAGAAGGAGCATATGGGGTTGTTTGGTAAGTAAATTAAAAAGTTAACCGATAAATTGAACGAACTTATTAACTAATATACTTATGCGTTACAGCTCAGCTCTTCATAAACCAACTGGTCAGAAAGTGGCCATTAAAAAGATAACTCCCTTTGATCATTCTATGTTCTGTTTACGAACCCTCAGAGAAATAAAGCTTTTGCGATATTTTAACCATGAAAATGTTGGTATCGAAAAAAATAAAATAAAAATAAGCAAGGTACATATTAGGGTTAATTTGTTTGAATTTTTTAATCATATAGGTTATCGCCATTTTAGACATTGTTAAGCCTGAAAACTTGGAAAAATTCACAGAAGTGTAAGTAATTGTTTTTATGTTTGTCAATTTAGTTCATTTACTTAAAATTCTTAAATTATTTATAGTTATCTCATTCAAGAACTCATGGAAACTGATATGCATCGTGTAATTCGCACTCAAGATTTGAGTGATGATCATTGTCAATACTTTATTTATCAGACTTTACGTGCTTTGAAAGCGATGCATTCCGCTAATGTTCTTCATCGTGATTTGAAACCAAGTAATTTGTTGCTTAATGCTAATTGCGATTTGAAGGTATAATTTCTTCTTTTATGATCGATCGATTCTGTTTGCATAATTTGCTTCATGTATTCATCTTGAAAACAACTTAGGTATGCGACTTTGGTCTCGCTCGAAGTGCGAACTCCAGTGATGAACATAGCGGATTTATGACTGAATATGTTGCAACTCGATGGTATCGTGCTCCAGAGATTATGTTAACGTTTAAAGAGTACACCAAGGCCATCGACGTGTGGTCTGTTGGTTGTATCTTGGCAGAAATGTTGAGCGGAAAACCATTGTTCCCTGGAAGAGATTGTATGCTTTTAACTTACTTATAGTCTTTTTACACTTGTCCTTTACTCGTATCATTTATTTCAATTTTTTTTAATTTTTTAATTTTTTGAATGAATAGATCATCATCAACTTACACTTATTCTTGATGTACTTGGCACACCAACAATGGAAGATTTCTATGGCATTAAAAGTAGAAGGGTACTACATTCTTATTCTTATTCTTATTAATGATTTTAAATAATATATATATATATATTTTTTATTAACTCACTTTCATTTCTAGGCCAGAGATTATATTCGCTCTCTTCCTTTCAAGAAACGTATTCCTTTCACTCATATGTTCCCTCATGCAAATCCATTGGCTCTTGACATGTTGGAAAAATTGTTATCCTTTAATCCTACAAAAAGAATTACTGTTGAAGAAGCTTTGAAACATCCGTATTTGGAACCAGTAAGTGCAGTATTAATGTATTATCGTAAGTTATAAAAATTTTATGAATTCTTTTTCTTATTACAAAATTTTCAAGTATCATGATCCTGAAGATGAACCATCTGCCGATCCAATTCCCGAATCATTTTTTGATTTTGATAAACATAAAGACCAATTGTCGAAAGAACAATTGAAACGTATGTATCAATTATTTATTTTTTAAATAATCTCATTATATTAATTTTAATTTTTTTAATTTTTTCTTTTTGTCACTCTTTTTAGAGCTTATTTATGATGAAATCATGAGACCAATATAATACTAATATGTAAAAAAAAATCTAAATGTTGTATGTATTCTGGATATAAAGTTATATATTTATATTGATATTTTTACTTATTTAATTAAAAGAAATTAGTTTTCAATGGTATAATGGTATAGAATAAAATATATATACATGTGCACACGAACACACATATATAATAATGTTTTTGTTTTTATTTTATTTTACTTTTTATTTTATTTTTTTTTGTCTAACATTACTCGATTCTTGTGTAATGAATATTACTCGGACATTTCTATTTCGTCATCATCGCCTAAACCGAATCTTTGGAGACAAATGTTATGGCCATATTCATTAAACTCAGCACGAGAAACTAACTTCTCGTTAAAATCAGCTGAATTTGCAAATTTAACACCACCTTGCCATGCATATGTGACAGGACTATATTATGAAGGAAGAAAAAGGTTTAAGGATGTTCAAAATAATAATGATAATAAGAGTAATACTTACTTTTCTGACATTCCAACCCTAATTTCAAATTCCGTTGGTGCAAGATAACGTAAATCCTTTTCACTAATTGAAAAGGAAAAAAAAGTTTAGTACTAATGAAAAATTCCAAGTAGCAAAAAAAAAAAAAAAAAAAAAAAATTACATTCTATTTTTATATCCAGAAAATAAAGAATTTCCACCGACCAGGATGATGTTTCCATAAAGTAATCCATGCAAATCTACATCATTTACAGATAAAGAAGGAAACATTTCTATACTCAAATTGATGAATAATAATAACCCAAAACGCCAAAGTCAGTTACCACCAAAAAATTCTTTTATTAAAAAGAAATAAAAGTAAATAAAATAAGTTTTTTTTTTTTTTTTTTTCTTTTTAGGACGCGGTATGCCCAATAAAATAAATGAATAAATTTAAAATGAAAACCATCCATCCAAAAAAAAAAAAAAAAAAGCAATGTAAAAAAATGATACCAGGATGAGTTGCATTGATAGATTCCACTATTACTTCAGGAATCCCTGCTTGGTTCATTCCTAAAATTTATCACGCATCAAATTAAAATTATGTGTATACGAACGCATCAGAAACGTGCTTATGATACATACCAACATCCATAGGATTAAATAATATTTCTGGCACAGATAATCTTTCGTTGTTCATGTACAATACTTGTTCATCGGATTGATCATATACTCCTCCACGTTTCTTTTCCTATAGTTACAAAAATGGAAAATAAAGGTGCAATGTAACTCTATAAAAAAGAATTAATAGAATAAATAAAGAATATGATTGGTACTCTTATGTATCCTTTTGAGTTTCTTGAAAAGTCTGGGAGAATGTATTCTTGAAGAATTGGATTATCTCGTGGATTTTTTCTAAATAAAATTTTATGCTAGTTGCAAAAGATTCGAAACGAGAGAATAAATCAAATTAACTTTATATTAACATACCGACAAATTTCTAGATCTGATAAAAAATCTTGAGAAACGAAACAACACGTTTCTTTCACTTCATTCATAATATAAGTTTGTTCCATCATATCCCAATACCTAATCATTGAACAAAACAATTAGTATCTAAAAAGATTTTTAAAATTATATTGTAATAAATTACCTAAATGATACAATCTCCTTCAGATGATTTGTTAACAATTTTCCTCCAATGTTAATTCTTTTAATAATTAGAAAATTAATTCCAATTAAAAACTAAAAATATTTTATGCGAAAAAATATATATATATATTATAAAAAGATCACCTTCTGATGGCCGGTAATATCGGTCTTCCCATAACAAAAGGTACAACATGAGTAAAAGAATAACCAGAATCAACAACCAATGCACAATCTGGCACTTCATTAGGTTTATAAAATCGATCTTTATAAAGTGAAGTTGTATCATTTTGAATACATAACCATGGAGCTATTTACAAAGTAAAGTCCTATAAGTAAATGATGTAAACTTTTTTTTTTAAAAAAAAAAAAAAAAAAAAGAGTATACCAATTGTTCTATAATAAGCTTCGAATTCGTATGCTTCAAATATAACTTCATCGTAATTTTGTTGAATGTTTGGTAAATTAAAACATGGTTCTGTAATTAATAGAGTAGTATTTTTCGGATCGCACTAAATAAATCAATGATGAATTCATAAAATGAATTTTTTATATTATCAATGCACAAAACTTATTTTAAACATACATTAAGAACATCTTTAGAAAATATTCTATCCCAAACTTCTTTTTCATTTTGCCAATTTATAAGAAATCCCTATATAAATATTTCACGATAAATTAAATTCACGTTAAGCTTTGAAAAGTGTTTAAAAAAGAATGAAATTGAACCTTTTCAAATGGTAATTTATAATATAATCCAGTAAAATCTGTACACGTGCTTAATTGATCCCCTATATATGACTTTTTGTCGCCTTTTCCACGCGTTACTGTGCAATTAGGTATAGTTCTATAAAACATAAGTAAAATAATAATAATAATAATAAATTATTGAAATTTTAAACTTTAGAATATTTTTTTTTTTTACCTTGCTTGAGTCCAGTCAGCGTAACCTGCCTTAATTGAGTACGCGCCATTATCAAGTACCAATACCTTTCTTCCCGACATTTTCAAATTCCGCTACAATAATAAAAGAATTGTTGTTTATGTATTTGTGAAACAAATCAAAAACTTTTATCGAGATCGTCCATTCAATAATAGATATGCAATTTGATTTATTATAAAAGATGAACTCTACATAGCCGAAAAAAAAAAAAAAAAAAAAATAATTATACAAAAAAATATTAACTATACAAAAAATATTTAAATATAACTTATAAATAATAATTTAATCTTCAGCATCACTTTGGTATGGAGTTGGTTGCCATATTGTAACTTCACTAGGAGCGAATGGTCCTAACATCTCATCAGGCCAAAGATAATTTGTTTCTTTGCTATCATCCACATCATCGAACAAATCATCATCATCATAAGATATTTTGTTCCCAACGTTTTTAAATTTTTGTTCAAATGTTTGAACTTCAGTTGATGTAAGATTCCCCCACTCAATTGATGTGAAAGGATCTTGTTCGTCGACTAGAGGTATAATAGGAGTATCCCATTCTGACCCATCGCCACCATTGGTAAAAAGAAAACTATCATCACTATAATATTCATCTATGGTATTTAAATGAGGTTTCGTGACGGAGAAGCCATATACTTCGTCTTGAAGCCACTGTTCCCAATTTGATAAAAATGACTCATCTAACATAATATCATCCGCTATATATGCAGAATTTACATGATTTAAAGGTTTCGTATGATGTGGAGGGAATATGTCGGGTGAATTCCTGTTATCATTTTGATAAAGTAATCCATTATGATGATCATCGTGTGTCAAATAATTTCTTTCATTATAAAATTTAATCAGTGCTCGAAGGCTTTGCTCTTGAGGCTATTGAATGTAATAATAATAAAATGACGATTAATTAAGAAGATTTAAACAAGATTTTACAAATAACATATCACTTACCAGAGCATCTTCAATTTCAGCATCCGCATCGGATGATGCGATCCATTCATCTCGTAAATCTGGCCGGCAATGCAAATATATGGAGGTGATTATTTTCATATTACCTATTATTTCATAAAATTCCATTATTTTAGCATACAAATTAATTAATAAATCGGATGTAATTAAACGAGCATACTTTGACGCCATTTTCTACCGATAAATGGAATTTGACTCTTTAGAACTTTCAAAGCATATAGTTCTAATAAAGGATGCGATACTTTAAGGATCCTTTTTAATATAGCCTATATTTTTTAAGGAAGTCATTATTATTAAAATAAAATTAAGTAAATTATTGAAGTGGAATACTCACGGAAGACTTGTACTGAACTAACAATAACACTCTGTGTGTCTTCTTTTTTGTCAGCTTTTGCAAAATACGTAAAAAATTTATTGCGGAGAAAAAATTTCGCCAACAATAATCAGAATCCACATTATTATCGATTAAATTTAATTCATCAACATGTTCTATCTGCAGTTGTTCTTTTGATCTACTATCATCCTCAAGATTATCACTACAAGTTTTTCCTGATCCATGTTTATCATTAAGATTTTTGCAATATTGGAAGAAACTTTATAATTTTTAAATGAGTAATTGTTACTTAAATGTTGTTAAGTACTTTAATTTATAAACTACTGATGTGATTGTATACTTACTTTAAATCTTCGACTTCATTCCTAGCTTTTATAGTCAAGCTTACATCCTGTAAACCAAACATTTTCAAAATTAAAAGTAAACAATTAGATTCAACCAATAGTTGCGAAACATATTCAAATTTTAAGATATCTAAAATATAGTTAGGTTTATTAAGGACAGAATTTTTTTGGGCTTATTATAATCCAATCATTCTTTTTTTTTCTTTTTTTTTTTAAAAAAAAAAAAGGATACGAGACAATTTCAAATATTTTAACATTAACAATAAAATTGCTGAAACTGCTTTAGATGTAATTTCTCGATGTCTCATAATATCAATTTCTTCAACACTATTTCCGTTTGAAGATGAAGAATTAATATTGTTATCAGATGATAAACCTACAAATATTAAAATGTAAAGTCATAGAATTAGTCTGTGAAATAAGGATATATCTTTTTTACTTTGACATTGAATACACAACCAACCATTGTTTGTGGTAACATTCTCCTTTGTGATGCTGTCATTACTATCATTTACTTTGACATTACTTGAATTGGGCGAAACAGTTGCAAGCAACAATTTAAGTAACACGATAACAATGTATTGCAGATGTGGTAGGATTGACCTCTATTATAAAGTTAAATTCATTAAGGAGAACATTGTTATAAAAATAAATGATTGGTGCCTGTTTAGAAATTTAAAAGGATACATAAAGAAGTTCAATCCTGTCCAACTTTTCTCTATCTCTTTTTGTCACCTGAGCTTCTGTGTCATTATTTCCATTTGATACATCTCTTCCACAATTTGATCTGTTATTTTCATTATGTATTCTCACATCATCTATGGAACAACTAAATTGTTGTTTCTTCATTTCATCCTTCTCTTTCCAAAATTGTAAAATCCCTAAGCTTGTATACATAAATTTTAAATATAAATCTCCCGCTTCCTGTATTGATTTTGGCACTGTAGGTGTAGATTTCGAGAATGGAAAAATAAACGGCTGCCGTTGATTTGTTTGAAATTGTTGTTTACGCGATTTTGGTGACGAATTATTGTTTATACTTGAAAAACTACTCTGCGTAAACATATCATTGCTATTATTGCTATTAGAATTTGAGGAAAACTGATTGGCAATGGTGAAAGGCATAGAAAAAACTGGACTATGAGGCGGAATATATGTTGGATATTTTTGAGTAGCCTCAGTTTGAAAAGTATTATAATCAATTGGGGTTGTCTTAGTCGAGAATTCTATTTATTTATTTATTTATTAAAAAAAAAAGGATAATTAGTTAAGTAAATGACTAAAAATATTTATTTATATTTAAAATATATATTAGAAAATTTTATTACCTTTATTATGAATTGGTGGCAATCCATTTATTAATCTAACTACATCCTTCAATTTTCGGATATCACATGACCCACCGAAACTTGCCAAAATAACTTTCCATAACAAAAGAAGCAGCTAATATATGTATATGTTTTCCAATAGTTTATTATCAGTAGATAGTTTTAATTAAAAAATATTCCTAACGTGTAAATTATTAAGATGGATGGTTACCTTTTTTACGGGATATCCTTTGGCATTCTTTTCTTTTTCTCGTAATGACGCGATGATTTCAAAAAGAAATACAGACATTGGCGGATCAAGTTCGACTTAATTATATATAATAACATATTAGATGTTAATTGAATTAGTATTGTCTCTCATTAGATAACTGCTTACCCAATATACTTTAAGAACAAACCAAGCTCTGAGCCAAATGATTCATCTCCACGATGAACTTCGACTAACATATATAACAATGTCAAATAGTATCCTATCTCGATATTTGTATCATCGATATAAGCTTGTCGATCTGAAATAAAATCTGGATGGCTGTAATGTATAATTTAAAGAAATGTAATTACATAATAATTTGAAAAAGCAAGATCTAAAAAACGAAAAAAATAAAATAAAATAAAAACCTATAATGATCATGAGCACGACAGGCTAACTTTAAGGCTTGAAAATATGACAATAGTGCTCCACACTTCCGTAGCAATTTATTATTGTCAATTATCAATTCTAGATGATGTTCCGGCGAAGTCGATTCCCCAAACGTTCCTGATTATTCAATAATAAATTAAAATTTAATTTAATTTGTCAAATTATAAGACTATTGTAACAAATAAGTTAATTTGTTAACCTTGGGCAATATACAATAATTTTTTGGCAGTACAGAATCTCTTTTCAGGATCCTTTAATTCCAAAGTTTCTAACAGGTATTCAATATAAGTACGGCGTTCAGATATTGTACAAGTATTCCAAGCTAATAAACACATTGAACAAATATTTATATAAGAATGAATAAACATTTAAATTAAGTCAAATTAAATTCGAAACATTTACATTCATCGAATCCTTCTTCAAATGACTTTTTGTTTTCAAAACATTGTGAAATTTCAACATAACTATAGAATTCATCAATCTCTTTGGAAAGACTGTCAGTGTCAGTATAGGTAAAGGCTATTTCTTTTGGCTAAATAATATATAAATTGATAATTTATTTAATTCCATTTATAAAATTAAGAAAAAAAAGAAAGAAAGTCACAGTTTCTTATTACTTTTTGTTTATTCGGAAATTGTTTTACAATCTTTTTCAATTGTCCCAACGTCAACGAGTCATTAGGGACTTCGTCGTTTACTTGTTCTTTTGGGAGGTCGACAGTTACGTTCATTGTCTTGCGTTCTACTGAAGACCCTAGATTATTCTATGTATATTATATATGTAATTATGTGATGGATTGTGCAACAGGGAATACGTAATATTATTATGCAATACAAAGACTATTTATTTTCGATTTGCTTTTTGAATATATAAATACGTGAATATGTCGTTTTATGGTTTACCGAAGCAAAACTAAGTTACGTTCAACATTGCCATTTTTAAAGTTTTTGCCCCATCTTTTGATTTTATTTCCTCAATTTACTTTTTTTTTCTGTTAGAAAAAACGATTTTTTTTTTTAGAATAATCAATTAATAAAATTAAATATATTATGGAATTACCAGACTTGGGTCGTCATTGTGCCGATTCTTCTTGCAAACAATTAGATTACCTTCCTTTCAAATGTCAATATTGTAAACGAGAATATTGCAACGAACATTCGAATCCAAAAGTTCATAATTGTCCGAATGCACCCAGCGACGATGGAGAGCGAGTACCTGTTTGTCCTGTGTGCAATGTTCCTGTTCCTGTTAGCCGTGGAGAGGATCCAAATATTAGAGTATGTTTCAACGTAAACATAAAAATATAAAATATCTTTTATTTATTTTCTATTTGATACCTTTTCTTTTATAGATGAACTTACATATATCTAACGACTGTCGACCTCCGTCAAAAACAACTTCTTCTAAACCGTTTAATGCATGTTTTTTTGGAAAATGTAAAACAAGAAGTCCTCTTCCTCTGGTTTGCTCAGGCTGTGGCAAAAATTATTGCATCAAGCATCGTTTGGAACTTGACCATAATTGCGATAAGGTGAAAAAGGACAATAAGGTGTCCAATTTTTCAAAATTAGAAGCTCTAGCATCAAGGCCTTCGACAGCAAATGCGTCAAAGTTGGTGTCAACATCGAAACCAAAACCTGTAGCTTCAGCAAAACCTATAACAACTTCGAAAAATTCCATTAAAAACTGGATGGGAAAACTTTTTAAATAATTTATTACACCAATTTATTTTCTTCAATTCATTCTTATAGCATTATGTTTATATATACATTAATATCCCATTATCAGACTAGAGCATAGAAACGAAACATTCTTAAAGTTCATCATTACATCAAGCATACAAATACTGGTAATATTTATTTGCATTAAATTTTTTAAATATTATTATTATTATTATTATTATTATATAGGAACATATCATATTCGTGTTATCATAGATCAATAACTTAATTGCAATATATGTATTTGTGATAAAGTTTCATTTCAACCTGCGGTCTTTTTATTTAGATAAAATAAATATTTCAAATAAAAAAAGTAATTATATAGAATATTCATTTTCTGGTGCGTTTTATTTATTAATAATATTATTTTTCATTCTTCATTTACTATTTTTTCAAATCTTTTTTATATAATAATATTCTGATTAATGCTACTATTTTTTTGAGATAGGCAATATAATATTTAAGAACTGTTATTAAAAAATTTATTGATTCTAACAATTCAAATTTCAAATTATGGTTTTATATACTGTAAATTTTAATGTTAATATTTAATAAGCTAAATTATAAAAGTATTAATAAGTATTTATTTTATCAATAATATTTTTTAATATATTTGAAGTTATCAAAATTATTTAATTATAAATTACTATAACAGTTATTGTAAAATCAAACTAATAAAGAGAAAAGTATTTACCTATAATTACAATTTAAAAAAAAAATAACTAATAAATTAATTAAAAGAAAAATATATTATTATTACAGTTGATGAATCAATTAATGTTTATAAAAGATTAGCTCTAAATATTTTTATTTAGTTTTATAAATTAGATAAAATTAGTTATAATTGATTACCTTATCATAGTGGATAATTTATAATTATAATTTATTATTAAAACTTTTAATAATTATTTAATTCTCTTAAAAATATTATTTTATTCATTTTAAATAATATTAAAATCCTTTAAAAAATCTTTCTATTATTATATTTAAAATAAAATATAATTATTATTTAAATCACATATATAATTTAGTTAGAAAACTTAGATTAAAAATCAAAATTTTACATTATCTTTTACAAATTCTTTAATAGATAACTTAGAGTTCTAAATAAATTAAGTCAAGTCAAATTTAAAGATCAATTCTATTTAACTTTTTTTTTTAGAATTAAGTTAAGTCAAATTTATTTTATAAATCTTTCAACTTGATTCGAGTTATATAAATTTTAAATTTAACTCAATTTAACTTAATTTGATTTTATTTTAATTTAATTTTAACTTGAATTTATTCAAGTCAAGTCATATTTAAATCAAATTTTAAGTCAAATTAATTGACTTCTCAATACAAATATATTATATACAAATTGATTTCAGATTTTAAAATCGCAGCTTTTATCTAACACCTCTTCTAGAAATATGACAGTAGTTATAAATTGGGCTTTTTGGCACAAAAAGCCCAAATGTCTTCAGAAGGTCATCCTGGGTATTACAAATTTCATATATTAAATTTTACATATCAAATTTTTTGGTTTTTGGCACAAAAGTCTCTGAATGGCTTCAGAAGGTTATCCTAGATATCACAAAAAATTTTATATCAAATTTCGCTAGTAGAAAAATAACTTTTTGGCACAAAAGCTCAAAATGTATCCAGAAGGTTATCCTGGGTATCAAAAATTTAACACATAGCGTAAACACATTGTTATAATATATGTGACCTTAAGAAAATCATTTTGCTTTTTTGATTGGTATTCGCTCTGTAAACATTTGCTTCCTATATGTAAAAATAAATTTCCACTTTGGCATAATCAAGTCTAAAACCTTTTTGATTCTCATCCTAGATAACATAAGTTTTTCACATATATTTTAATCAAATTTCCTTCCACTAGCATACTGCTTAGATAGCAAGAGAGAACAAGCATGAGGAGGAGCAGAGTGACGACGAATGTACGTTCAATATAGGAGAATAAGTATGAGTAGGCAAAGCCCTTTAGGGCGACGCCTATGAATACGCATTCGACGGGAGGGGATAA